>CATIWQ010324134.1:0-17967 GCA_949673415.1 Euphorbia schlechtendalii | reverse complement strand
AACTGGGTTAAACCCGGCCAAATACAAAGTGGGGTTTGGAAATTCAACTAGGTATAGGACAACTAAAACCTACCACTTTTTTATTTTTATAATTTTATAAAATCATATCTCATTTTTATATTAAAATAATAAATACCTGTTGAATTATTACTTAAGGTATATTACACAATAAAAAAAATTCATGTGCACTAGGTCGGTTTTGGATAAAAAAATTCATTGCATTTGAAATTTTTTAATTTTATAAGTCATTGGCATAGAAATTTAAAACTACACCGCCTACAAAAACAATAGACTTGATCGTCTTCTTTCCACAGGAATGAGCTTATTGGTACTAGTATTTTTGGTCTCAAAGGAGCAACCCCAAACTTGCCCTCAGGCATCAGTAAACGTCTTTTAGTGCAGTTGTTGAGTGAATTACATTGCTAAAATTGAATACTTTTGGCCTTGGCCTTGTTTGGTTCATGGTTTTTTCGTGGTATGGTATGGTTCTAATTTAAATTCACTTGTTTGGTTGTATGGTTATTTTCATGGTATGATTTTCTCATGATTTTTTCATGGTTCCAAGAACCATGAAAATAGAACCACAGATTTGGTGGTTATCTATGGTTCTCCTTTAAATTAAACTAAATTTTAAAAAAACCATACCATACCATCTATCCAAACATAAAATTTAAAAGGAACCATACCGTACTATACCATACCATACCGTTCTATACCATACCATACCGTACTGTACTTTAATGAACCACGAAGAATTATCATCTAAACAAAGCCTAAAGTTCCACGAAAAAATGGTTAGAATTTCTATTATTGGTGCTGCTTAACAAAACGCCAACTGTAGAAGCAGCTAAAACTACATATTAGTCGGGTCATTTCATCAAGCACATTATTTGCATTCGCTGTTGCGCTTGATGTGGAGCAGTAGTAAACGAAGAGGGCAAGAAAATGGATCTCCGCAAATTTTGTATCTTTCTTGATATCGGCGGCAATTTAACCTTTTTTTATTGAATAGTCAAGACTCAAAACTACAATCCATGTGGAAACCCCTTTTTTTTTTTCTGTCTTTGTTATTTTAATACGAAACGTAGCTTTCCCCCATTTCATTTGCTATCGAATTGAGTCGTCTCTGGTGTATTTTTAGGCAAAAAGCCACAGCCATGGCCGTAGCGGCAGCCGCCATCTCTAACTCATTCGTCCCCTCAGCTCACGAAGCTGTCACACTAGCTAACCGCTTTCGCTCTCTCTCGTTATCAAGCTCTCTTTCTTTTCCTCCGTCTTCTCCTTACTCCATTTCTCTCAGCCTCTCAGTAAAAAACCCTGATTTTCGGTTGTCAGCTTCTTCCTCTATGGCCTCCGGAGTTTCCGAGAAATTCGCGCCTTCATCGTTTCTCGATCGGAGAGAAAGCGGCGTCCTTCATTTTGTCAAGTATCAAGGCCTTGGCAATGACTTCATTCTGGTAATTTTTCTCAATTTCATTGCTGTGCCATGTTTTTTGAAATCAATTGCCTGTTTTGGTTTAAAATGTGGTTATTTGAAATTGTAAATTAGGTCGATAATAGGGATTCAACAGAACCTAGGATAACTCCAGAGCAAGCAGCGAAGCTATGTGATAGGAACTTTGGGATTGGGGCAGATGGAGTGATATTTGCAATGCCAGGGACAAATGGCACTGACTACACCATGAGAATATTTAACTCTGATGGCAGTGAGCCAGAGATGTGTGGCAATGGCGTGCGGTGCTTTGCTAGGTTCATTGCTGAGTTAGAAAACTTGCAAGGAAAGCATAGTTTTACAATTCATACTGGTGCTGGTTTGATTGTTCCTGAAATTCAAGAGGATGGAAAAGTGAAAGTTGACATGGGTGAGCCGATACTGAAAGCTTCTGATGTGCCTACAAAGTTATCAGGGAACAAAGATGGTGCTGTTGTTAAATCGGAACTAAATGTTGATGGAGTAACCTGGAATGTGACTTGTGTTAGTATGGGAAATCCTCACTGTGTAACATTTGGGAGCGAAGTAAACAAGGTATAAAATCTAGCCAATTGATTGAATGACTTGTGATTTAATGCTCTCGTTCTATTGATCTGTTGTATTTTGTTTAGAGCGTATGTTGTGAATTTTTTTATTACATTCTATGTTGCCTTATCTATCTCCCGAGTTAAACTGTTCTTACAAAATAAAAGGATAGACAATTAGACATGAATGCTATTGATTGTATATTTTCAGTTAAAAGTTAGAACAGTTGATTGGTTGTTCAACTATTATTTCTTTGATGTTTACTGTACTCATTCTCCTTCCCTGATGTTTCTTACAATTACAGGATTTGGTGGTTGATAATTTGAATTTGGCTGAAATTGGCCCCAAGTTTGAGCATCATGCTGTGTTCCCTGCACGAACTAACACAGGTTAGCTTTTATATGGTCAAGATTTTGCTTGTGGACTATGTTTTGAAACTTATCTTTGCCTATAGGACGCTGACTTTAACTTGAAAATTTCTGCTGTCATGTAAAGTTTTGTTTAGATCAATAATAAAAGATGTAATCTGTTCTTAGCCTATGTTGAGGTCCTGTCTGGGAAAAGTGACAATATTACTTATATCTACGTGTCATAGATCAACTCTGACTGCCTTTTTTTTGAGAAAGAAGGAAAGGGAGTACAGATTAGATACAAAAACTTTATAAGAAGAAAGTAAAAATCAGTTCCTACATGTAATTTTAGTTCAGATTGCCTTTGATATAATGCCAAAGGGATGTGTAACATTGGGATTTGACAATGTGCTTATGATTGTATGTATATCTTGAGATGTTGTATATTATTATCTTATCCAGCAAATTTTTTGATTGTACTCGTATAGCCAACTTCATATCGGGTGGAGCAGTCTAAACTAGATGAACGGTGGTTGATCACTTGTTGAAATAACGGGTAGTGGTGAAAGAGTACCAAAATAATAACGGATAACATCTAATTGTTTTTTTTATTGATTTCAATTTTATAATCAGGAATGCCTGTGTTCATTATTATGTCAACAGAACTCCACTTCTGCAAACCTGACACAACATTTAGCATCGTTTTTTATTCTACTCTGGATTGAGTAAGGGTCTGTTTGGGATTGTTGTCAGAGTTGCTGTCATGAAAAGTTCCACTTAACAAAATTTTAATAGAACAACATATTTCAGCATTGGGCAATAGATCTTGACTTTTATTACTATTGTTTGATATTGATTTCCTGTACTATTCGGGACAGCATCCTGAAAAGGCTTGAAAATTGAACTTTTCGAAAAAGCAACTCGGGAAAGCAATTCCAAACTAGCCCTGAAACCATTCCATTGTCAGCCGACTTCTTTGGCAAATTATGACCAATAAAATAGATCTTTCTTTCACACTCACAGACCAGAGAGAGAGAGAATTGATGGTATTTGATAGGTAGGGAAATGTTTTATTGAATATACTATAATTAGCACGTTCAATCGTACAAAAAACGTTAAGCACAATCGTCATCTTTGTCATGTAGGGTTCTTTCATGCTGTGTTCTGAATTAGATTCTGCAGTGTTCTGTTGTTGACTTTTTTTTGTTCTCATGTACTTTTTCTTCTTGTGTAGAATTTGTGCAAGTACATTCGAGCTCACATCTAAAAATGCGTGTTTGGGAGCGCGGGGCAGGTAACTTCTTAGCCTTCAAAATCACGAATCACTTCTTGAATTCTGTAACTGAATCGCATCATGTTGTGATGATAACAGGGGCAACACTAGCCTGCGGAACCGGAGCCTGTGCAACAGTGGTCGCCGCTGTTCTCGAGGGTCGAGCTGGCAGGGTAAGCATAGATTTCTGCTAATAACAAATCATTTTGAAAAATGTGCTACTGGGAATATCGAAACCAAAATGATGATAAAAAAGTTTAGTAACTATATTTTTTAAAATTGAAATTGTGGTTGTGGATTTGTTATTTTGCGGTAACAGAAGTGCACGGTAGATCTACCGGGAGGACCATTGGAGATAGAGTGGAGGGAGGAAGACAACCATGTTTATATGACTGGCCCCGCCCAAGTTGTATTTTATGGATCAGTTTCTCTCTGAACCAATGACATTCTTTTATATAGAATGCAACTGATTTTATAAATTTGGGCAGATAACGGTGTTCAAGTTAAGTCCAGTGTACCCAAGTTGAGATAATGGTGTTTGTTGTAGTTTGTGAATTTCAAGTTGTGTGTTAGCAGAGAATCAAGATTTGATTGCAACGGATATCAAAGAATAAGCTCATTATGAAACTGGATTTTTGGCAATGTTTTTGAGTTTTTCTTTTCTTTAGTGTAGTGGAATTGCTGATTTTTGTACTCAGAATTCTCTCTTTTTTGGAAAAAATGGTTATTTATCTGAGGGGTAATTATAACAAGGACCGGGAATGGAGGAATTTTTTTTCGCGTGAATGACATGTGTTTTAAAATAATAGATAGTAATAATATTAATGATATTTTTGGAACACGTGTCATTTATACGTGAAAATAGTTCTCAAGACTTGATCCCCATAATCTCTTCAAAATCAAACATTTTTTTATCCCTCATTTGGAATTTGACAATTTCATGCTCCTAGTGTTGACATTTGTTTTGTGCTTAAAAAATCATTTTCGCTGCTTGGTTACACAAACATTAAGTGAACTAATATAAAATATTCATTGAATTTGGAGGATACAAGGTAATTAACTGTATAACCCTGAAGTATTAAAATACAAAGAAGAAGAAGAAGCTGTTTATAGTGCAAACCAAAAAACCTCATTTGTAAGTTGTAACTAATCCTCTGCCAGATGTGAACACGTGATTCAGCATTTAAAACATCTTAGTGTATGTAAGAACCCAGTTGGAAAGTTAACAACGCTTGGATTTTTGAAAACAAATAATGAAGGACGTTGATGAAGTTTCTTAGAAGAGCAACTCCGATTGTGAGCTCGCCACTCATGACTGACTCGTTCTGCTAGCCGCCGGTTCGTTTCACATTTTCACTCTTTCTTTATTTAAATTTACCTGAGCTTTGCAATGACGTTCAATCTGTTCCATTCTCTTACTATAATACCCTTTGTATCAATATTTAAATGTTCATATTTGTAAAATCTACTAATCAATTTTAACATTTTTATTAATTAAAATACTCTTTAATTTATTGATCAATGACTCAATATACACAACTCTTGCGTTTTTATTACTCAAATTTGACAAGGCCATAGTCATTTACCTATATCGCGCATGCTAGAAATTTGGATTTGGATATCATTTATTCTTCTGTCCTCGTTTCGAATTGTACAATTAATTTGACCTATTATTCTAATTATTAATTCTCAAAAGTATGAATAAGCTTCTTAACCTCGGTGAACATAATTTGGTAAAATTATCTCATTCAACTAATTAGTGGATAAATCAGAAATTTTTCCCTTTAAATCAAAGTCAACATTATTAATAAATGAACATCTAAACCAACAATAAAAGTATCCTGTTTGTATCATTGATACTTGAGCAAATATCAACTCACTCAGTCCCCCGGCACTTAGCTTCACCAAAATAATAAATATCACATTATAATTACCTTTGTTTAACAAGTCCCCTGTGTTTTTCAAAAAAAAAAACAAGTCCCCTGACTTGATTAATTATCTTACATATTTTTCTGAAAATTGAATTCAACAATCATGATTCACGTGGAGTCCTATTATGGATGTTATGAATAGGGATTAAAAGAGGGGGCATATTAGTCTTAAATGAAAATAGTCAAAGAATGAGTCAAAGATTAGTAATTGAATGACCACGGACATACCAATAAAAAATAGTGTAGCACACACGTTCAATTCAACACAGGGTAGTTAAGTAAATTATGTGCAAAGTCAAAACAATAAACTAGTCAAACATTCAAAACTCAACGCCTATATACAACAACATTACCCATCACAACATCTTCTCATTCAATATTCTTCCATTTTTTCCACTTTTGATATTACAACTATTGATTCATTCATTCGTGCCCATGTCAATGAAAAGAAAGCAGGGATTCGATAGCTTAGACATGGCAAAATGCCTCATCTTTCTCTCTCCAAACAAACTGAGAAAAACTATGAAGACCACTGATTTCTTCCAGTGCAAGACTTGCAATAAAACGTTCTCATCATTTCAAGCTCTGGGCGGCCATATGGCTAGCCACAAGAAACCGAAATCGACAATTTCTAGCGAGGAAAACCGCATTGTTGAAAAGGTGAAGTCGAAGATGCATGAATGCTCAATATGTGGAGCTGAGTTTGCTCTAGGACAAGCATTGGGTGGTCATATGAGGAAACATAGAGATGCTGATGTTGCTGTGACTGAAACGTCGAAGATTTCGTTACTTCTTGTTGATAATAAACAATATAAATTTGTTCCGAAGCTGCCTGTTTTAAAGAGAATAAATAGTAGTAAGAGACTTTTTGGTTTGGATTTGAATTTGACACCTTTGGAGAATGATCTTGAGTATTTGTTTGGAAAGATGGCTCCTAAAGTTGATCTTCATCTTTGATTTTTTTTTCATATGTAACAAACCATTTGTTTATTTGTTATGTAATCATATAGATTTAAATTCATTCTTTCATTGAATTAATTAATTTTTTTTTGCAAGTTATAGATGAACCTAGCATATTTTTCTACGAGTTAGCATAAGTTTTTATTTTGGGTACAATAAGTTTGATGTAAGTAAATACAAGTTAGACAAAATCGGATATGCCGGATTGGCGACTAATTCGCTAATAAGTTAGTAAGATTTGCCCTGTTGGACTTAGGGTTGGAAAAACAAACTGCGCCGAACTTGAACATTGACAATTCAAGTAGCCGAGACGAGCTTGGTCAAACCTAATTCGAGCAAAGCTAAGCTTAGTCTAGCCGAGCCTTGAGCAGAGCTCGAGCCCAATTGAGTTTTATTTAAATCGAGTTTAGCAGAGCTTTTTTTAATCAAACTTAACCGAATTTTAGCCGAAAATATTAATTAAATTTTGACAAGCTCAACTTGGGTTTCGAACTTAAAATTGTGTGTACACTTTATGCATTGAAGTGTTATATTTTTGAAACTTATTTAAGATTTTCAGAAGATTAAAATTTCATAAGATATATATAACTATGTAAAATAATTTTTCATAATATACTTATAATATATATGGTAAATACAATATCCTTATTTTTGAACATGTTCACGAGTCTATTAATAAGCTTATTCACGAGTATGTTAGTGAGCCGCTTATCGAACATGTTCGTTAGCTTTTGAGCTGAATACCCCATTATTCAAGCTTTGTTCATTTATTTAAACGAACCAAGTTTTTGTTCACGATCAAACTTGTTTATTAATGAGTCGAGCTCGAACGAGCTTTAATCGAGCCGAACACCGGGTTGTTCATGAGTAGCTCTGTTCATTTATGGTCCTAGTTGGACTACTAATTCGCTTACAATTTAATAAGAGCGTCAAAACATTGATTAGTTAAAGCATCCCCTTATATAAACAAGGCTTACAGTTTGACATTGATTAGTTAAAGCATCCCCTTATATAAACAAGGCTTACAGGTTTTGAGAGGTGTTAATAAAAAAAGTAGTTGTTGACATAGTTTCATCTCTTTAAAATGATTATCATGGCTAAGTCTAAATTCAATTTATATAAAAATAAAAAATGCACATATATGAGTATAAAAATAAATCTGGGATGCAACTTAATTAAAATTATCCTTATGTTTTTTTACCCACTAAAGTACGATTGTCATTCACAAATAAGAGATACACGTCATATATATGATATATGTAATGTAAGTTTTACCCCGCACTTAAAATACCAATACTTGGAACTAGAAATATATTTTGAATACAACCAACCATGTTTTGTTTGGCAAAACTTTAATGTATGTTTTTAGGTTAAATGCATCGGGAGTCCATGTATTTGTTCTTAAATTTTATTTTCCTCTTAAATTTTTAAAAATTTTAAATAATTTCTTGAACTTGTAATAAGTGGATCAGTTAATTTCCTTTATGTCATGTATCAACTTTTGATTAATTTAAGTTTTCAATGTAATTATTCTGATTTTTTCCTCCATATAGATACTGACATGTGGCAATGAGAAGAACAAATTGTTGCACTTTTTATAAATTAAAAGTTTTTTTTAAAACTTTTAAAAGTTCAAGGGGAATGATGTTTAATGACAAATTCAGGGGTTCCTGATATATTCAACATATGATTTACTTTTTAAACTTGAAAACTTTTACCAAGACCTTGTTCTCTTCAACTACAATTCAATTAAATTAAGTTCAACTATGTGTACACTGAAATAAGTTCAGTTAAGTTCAGTTCAGCTTTCAGAAGTTGAAGAGAACATGACTCAACTATAGTTTAGTATTTTTAATTGTTCTTATTATCCTTTTAAGTTGGTAAAAACCTGCTATTTCGTCGTCACTTATTATATTCTCGTTGAAAATCTCATTTTTCTTATTATTCGAACAAAAAAAACTTAGGCATGAAGTTAAGATGCAAACTAGTATTTTTTTTTTTATCAAATTATTGAGGGGTTAGTACTAATGATACCAAATTCACCTTGACTTTTTATTTTACTGCTTGCGTGCAGTAAAATCTCAGTATCCTTAATACTTGCAAGCCCTAAAAATTGAAACCCTAATCAATCTCATATCCTCTGTCTTTGATCCCCTTCTCATCTACACCAATAACCCATATCATCGTTCTCTCTCCCCTTGATCTCGCTTCATCGCCGTTTCTCCCCTCTTAGTTCGTGTCGCTGCTCTCTTTTCGTTTCTTACACCGGCTGTTTCTTCTTTTTTTGCGGGTCTTCATCTGTTCGCTCATCATCGCCGGCGTTCACGTAATTGTCAGCAGGTAAGTTAAGTTTATTTTCATCGAGATGTATATTCCCATTTTTTACCACACGTAAGTCATACCATTAGTAGTCTCATTTTCGGGATTCCAGTATAATTTTGCTACTCTGCTTCAATTGAAATTGTGTAGGCAAGGAATACTAAGGGAATTAAACAATGGCAGACAGGTTGACTCGTATAGCAATTGTGAGCTCCGACAGATGCAAGCCCAAGAAGTGTCGTCAAGAATGCAAGAAGAGCTGCCCTGTTGTTAGGACTGGTATGTCATTTTTTCTTATTGTTGTATAATTGCGTTCTTATAATTTGAAATTTATGTTGCAGTGGTATAAATGTATATTTTTACTCTTTGATCGTTGGTAATTAGAATACTTTCTCCTAACTTTTGCAAGGGAAAAAACCATTATCCTGAACTTTCTTATTGAGAAATCTACTTAATCTTCAGTACAATATGACAATTAATAGTTTAATTCTAGGAAGGGTCAATGGGAATTACTGGCAACAATCTAAAACAGCAGTGGAGTTAACATGAATATATCTAAAACAGCAGTGAATGGGAATAATTTGGTCTCTTGGAACTCAAAGATTGGATCACACTTATCACCTTTTTCTGCGTGTTGACTGTCAATCACCATTACCATGCATTAGTATTACTGTATTAGTAAATTTAAATGTTATTGTCTACACCGTAATTTTTCCATACAGGAAAATTGTGCATTGAGGTTAGTACGACATCCAAAATTGCTTTCATCTCTGAGGAATTGTGCATTGGATGTGGTATCTGTGTTAAGGTTGGTATATTCAAGTTGGGTATCCTTTAATTAAACTAATTTTCATTCAGCTTCCTTATTGCTCGAGAAAATAATGATGACATGTTATTGATTTATTGCAGAAATGCCCATTTGAAGCAATTCAGATCATCAACTTGCCAAAGGACTTGGACAAAGATACTACCCATCGTTATGGCCCCAATACCTTTAAATTGCACAGGCAAGTATTGATTGAATTTGTTAACTGTGGTGTTGGAGTTGTTTTTTGTGGAAACTAGTCAGGATGGGATACTGATTTTTCTGGATGGTTTTCTCTTTCTCTGTGCATATAGTATAGCTTTGAGAAAAAGGATAGTATACAGATAAATCTTTGTTGAATTTTGGCGTTTCTCTCTTGTGAATAACTTTTAGAGTTTAGACATTAACTAATATCCATGACTTCATATGCACCTTAAAAATTTTCTTTAATCTACCATAAATAAATTGCAGACTTGCTCTTATGCTTTTGACTTATCAGGAATTATCAAATGCAGGTTACCTGTCCCAAGGCCAGGTCAAGTTCTTGGCTTGGTGGGTACAAATGGCATTGGGAAATCTACTGCTCTTAAAGTTTTGGCTGGAAAACTGAAACCAAATTTGGGCCGTTTCAATGTAATATCCTTCTGAATGGTTTCTATTAGTCATAAAAGCTGCATGTATTGTTACAACTTTTCTAAGGCATTCCGTTTTATTTGCAGAATCCTCCAGATTGGCAAGAAATTTTAACCTACTTTCGGGGATCTGAGTTGCAGAACTATTTTACCCGTATCCTGGAAGATAATTTGAAGGTACCATTCTATCTGCAAGTTTAAAGGATTGAATTTTTGCATTGTTCGTTTGCCTGATATTTTCTCTTCTTTTAAGTCCTGTGACTCCAACTTCATTCTCTTTTTTAAACTTTGTGTGGTAATGCCCGGCTTCGCATTCAGCTAGGCTTATATCTTGATTCCTTACTTTTCAGATTTTAGTGGAACGACTTTTAGGTAATTTCATAATGATATATGGCATATACATGATGGAACTTTTGGGTCATTAATGGACAGTTACAGTCTCAGTTGCTGCTTGTTTTTTCTGTTTTTACGTGGAATTTAATCCCTTCTTTCTTGGAAGAATCTTGTGTTTTTCTGTTGCTTTTGAGCACTTGCAGGTGCCTGGATCTCCATTCCATTATTATGTGTTTGCAACTTTATGTGTTTGTCCTGAATTTTTCTCTCTCGCTATATTGTGTATGTTCTCATTGTAGAGAACATTCAACTGTGGTATTTATTATATTTTTTATAATAATATACAGAATGTTGAAACTATCTTTGCATACCAGAGACTTTTTACCTTATTTAATTGTTTATTTGAGTTTCTTGAATTTATCTCAATATATCCATTTGGTTATGATTGGAGTTCTGTAATTTACAATTTATAGTGATTGTTAACATTTTCAGCCTTTCCCAGAGATCATAATTTTTCGTTTTGAACTCTGAAATTCTAGATTGTCATCTTTTGGTCGGAAAGTGCTGACCTGCTATTGTTGAAACTTCTGTATATTTTGTTGCACTGCCTTCCCAATAGGTTGGAAGGATTGTTGAGATGAAATAATCTAATTAGAGAAACAGGCTATCAATTTCTTAAAGCCATTTTATTCCCTTTTGCCTAAGATATGATTATTTTGATCAGGCCATCATAAAGCCTCAGTACGTTGATCACATTCCAAAAGCAGTCCAAGGCAATGTAGGGCAGGTGCTTGACCAAAAAGATGAGAGAGACATGAAAGCAGTACTTTGTGCAGATCTTGAGCTGAATCAGGTTATAGACCGTAACGTGGGAGATTTGTCAGGTGGAGAGCTCCAACGATTTGCTATTGCTGTTGTTGCAATACAGAATGCTGAAATATACATGTTTGATGAACCTTCAAGTTATCTTGATGTGAAACAGAGGCTTAAAGCTGCCCAAGTTATCAGATCTTTGCTCAGGCCTAATAGGTTTAATTCTTTTTTCTTTCGTTATTCCTGCTTTATTTCCCTGTGCTCTGAATCTTACTACATTGATTTCCAACTTTGTTACAGCTATGTGATTGTGGTGGAGCATGATCTTAGCGTCTTAGATTATTTATCAGATTTTATTTGTTGCTTGTATGGGAAACCGGGTGCATACGGAGTTGTAACCCTTCCCTTCTCCGTTAGAGAAGGAATTAATATATTCTTAGCTGGATTTGTTCCTACAGAAAATCTACGATTTCGTGATGAGTCTTTGATGTTCAAGGTAATTTTTCTTATTTTCTTCATTCATCCTCTCTCTCGGTGTATTTCACTTTTGCTCACTTTATTACATTTTCTAGGTTGCGGAGACTCCACAAGAGAGTGCCGAAGAGATTCAAACATATGCTCGATACAAATATCCAACCATGTCTAAAACACAGGGTGGCTTCAAGCTCAAAGTGGTTGAAGGTGAATTTACAGACTCTCAGATCATTGTGATGCTTGGTGAGAATGGGACGGGGAAAACAACTTTTATTCGTATGCTGGTATGTATTAAACATAGTCTTTTTTTTTTCTGTTTGTTTTTTTAACCAAAGATATTTAGCAGCTAGAACCTTGTAGACATTTATTTTTCCATTTTGCACAGGCCGGATTATTAAAACCTGATTCTGTGGAAGGTTCAGATGTGGAGATACCTGAGTTCAATGTTTCTTACAAGCCCCAGAAGATCAGCCCTAAGTTCCAATCTACAGTTAGACACTTGCTACATCAAAAAATACGTGATTCATACACTCACCCTCAGTTCATGTCAGATGTCATGAAACCACTTCTTATAGAACAACTAATGGATCAAGAAGTCGTAAATCTGTCTGGTGGGGAGCTTCAAAGGGTTGCTTTGTGCCTTTGTCTTGGAAAGGTAATTACTACTTTTACTTTGTTTTGGCTGCTTCTAAGCTTCCTTTTCTTCAAATGAAACCACAGATACGTAACAATACTGTATATCTCATTTGATGGGCATTGATATGTGGCACACTTTTGTGGATGCAGCCAGCAGATATTTATCTAATAGACGAACCAAGTGCATATTTAGATTCGGAGCAGCGAATTGTTGCATCGAAAGTCATAAAAAGATTTATACTTCATGCAAAGAAAACTGCATTTGTGGTGGAGCATGATTTCATAATGGCGACTTACCTTGCTGATCGAGTTATTGTCTACGAGGGGAGACCGTCTATTGATTGTATAGCTAATTCTCCTCAGTCATTGTTGACCGGCATGAATCTCTTCTTATCTGTAAGTATTTACTTGTTCCTTGGGTGAGGAAAATTTGTTCATTTTAAAAATCAACTTATTTTAGACAAGTGTGTATACTTATTTTAAAGTTGAGGGGGAATACCTAATTAGGTACTTGTTTGTTCATTCAAAAACCTCTGAAGGCCGTTAGATTTTCTATATGATTCAAGGATGATTTCATGCTCAAAAAGATTAAAGAACCCTTTCTGGTATTTTTTTGCCGTTAAATTACTAATGGTTTCACTTTGTTGCAGCATCTTGATATTACATTTAGGCGTGATCCCACTAACTTCCGACCAAGGATCAACAAATTGGACTCAACCAAGGATAGAGAGCAGAAAAACGCGGGTTCATATTATTATTTGGATGATTAATGCAAAGCATTGATGGGTCTAGAAAATTCTCCTTGCCAGGCATCCATTCAGTTCAGGTATTGTTTTGAAGGGTCTAGTCTATAAGCTTCTGGTTCCTTGAACTAGCTATTGGCAGTTGTTTTAATTTTGATCTGATTTTAGTCATGCAAAATTTGAAGGTTTCATATTTCATGAATTTTTTGCAGCTTTGCCTAGCTCTGGAATTATATTGAGACATGAATAGACATTTCCTGGCTGGTGAGTTTCTCTGTGAGCAGCAGGCTATTTATTATGAAGTTGCATTATACCATTTTTTCTCCCCTCATATCTTGGTTTTTGCCACCTGTTTGCCTAATGCACTAGGCCAGAGCACTTAAGAATAATGACTTGAATACATATGAGCTTTCCTTGTATTATTAGTACACTTTAAAACTAGAAGAAAGCGAAAGATGGTAATAAATACGCTGAGTTGCGGTTTGGTCTTTTGCAATTTCTGAGTTTTGATTATATGTAATGATCTGAACTATGTTTTTGCTTGTTAACTTAGCTATGATCTGAGAAGCAATTGCTTTATGGGATGTTTCTCATTCCTTAAATCCTCCTTATAAGTGGTGTTTCTCATAATTATTTTATAACTTTTAAGTATAAACAATTTTTTTATTTTAAGTTGTTTTTAACTTGTTTGTAAAGAATAAGTTGAAAAGTAGAAGGAATGGGATTTTTTTTTAGTCCCCGTCTTGTATTTGATGCGGCTGTAGAAGTTTTATAAAAGATTTAAAACTATATGTGGATGAAATAAACAGTAACCAAACTTCATATTTTAGTTGGATGAATAAATAAACACGCACACCTCAGCTTTTACTTTGTTGTATAGTTTGCAACGTTTTGGATAAATGCATGATTCAGGTAGACTGACAGTTGATTTTTCTGACTAATTATTGAAATTATTAAATATATTGTATATAGTAACCATGATTATAATAAAATTGCTCAACTTGTTCTTGTTGCGCGTGTACGATTCTCAATCCAAGCCCGTAATTTTTATTTTTTACAATTTGGTTTGTTTAGTTCATATACAAGTATGTATTATGTGTGTGGAATGACGCGAGTTTATTATTCGTAAACACCCCCAAATTACGTTACTTGCAGTGAACTGAAAATCATCATTAGCAAATTTGACTTCTATAACTGTATATTTAACAGTAGCAAATTGTAAATTCTACGCTTTTTTCCGTATTAGTATTACTACAAGTAATTTATTACTAACTCCGTTTCCTTCTAATTTATTACTATTGTACATTTCATATATTTTTATATGCTATCGACTTTATTTCCCCACCCAAACTATCATCTTAGTAAGTATATTACTAATTTGTATAGGATGGTGGTCATTGCTTGGTGGAATTCAATGGAAGTAACGGAGAAAAAATGCTTCTTAATTTGGACATGGTGGGTTCACATTTCTCAGCACAATGAAGTTTCCTCATGCATTAGTAATTAAACTAAACACTTGATGCATAATTAACTTTGATTGTTAAAAATATACTAGATATAACCAATCCAGTTGTAGTCCCACTAAGCTCTAATGAATTATTAAAATAGGCTTTTTATATAAATACTTGCATTATATATATGAGTTTCAGAGATTACACACAAACCATTAATAATATAATCTAATTGAAGAATATAATTAATAAAATATCACTTTTTAAAACTAATACCCTTTTAATATTTGTTTCCCTAATAACTAAACGCACATCAATATTACCGTGACCGAGACTTATGATTCCTCAATTGAAATCGTCATTAAAGACACTTCATCTTTTTTCTATCTCTGAAACGTGCAATTCCTAAACTTGCGTTTACTTTTCTCTCTTCAACAAAACGATGCCAAAAGGCAACTATTACTAGTTGGTTTGGGTCAGGATCATCCCAGGTAAGTGCCACTTTAAAATACCTTTTCAATCCCTTCCTTGTTATTGTGGCAGAATCCCTAATTAGTTCCGTACATTTTTCTAATAAGTTGAAACCTCTAATTTCCCTTCTTTCATGGTATTCCGATAACACATTGCTTTTAATTCTTTTTCGTTTTTGTTTTTTAGCTTCTCAATTGTTGATAGCGTCAATATTCACAAATCTTTTTCATCAATTTTTCGAAATCATGCCCACAAATTGTTTGATCAATCAATTTGTTCATGCCCTTAAGGTGTTTGATTAATTTAGAACGAGAAATCATTATGTAGATATATAATTTTCTTGTAAAACTACATATTCTACAAACTGTACAAATAAAAAAAATTCAAAATACAAAACCTAAGACTGCTAACAAAAATTTGTATAGTTTTAAGCTTACAATTTGTATAGTTTTATGCCTAAAGTTTGTATGGTTTAATGTCTACAGTTTATTGTTTGTATGGTTTTATGCCCACGGCTTTTACAATTTTATACTTATAGTGTATATATTTTACAATTTGTACGGTTTTAAGCTTAGAGTTTGTATGATTTTTGGTTTTTGTCTATAGTTTACAGTTTGTATGACTTATACTTTATATACTTTTATGCCTAGAGTTTGTATGTTTTGCATGGTCTTATGTCTAAACTTTACAATTTGTATAGTTTTATGCTTACATTTTATATAGTTTATAATTTGTATAGTTATATGCTTAGAGTTTGTATGATTTGTATGGTTTTTTATCTAAAGTTTACAGTTTGAATAGTTTTATGCCTATAGTTTATATGATTTTATGGAATTATGCCACAATTTATAAGGTTTGTGTGAATTCTATTTTGAAATATTATAAACATATATATATATATATATCGTAATAGATTAATCATGATAACTTTTTTATAGAGATTGGTACAATTGCTTTGAGCTTTACGGGTATCTTATAAAGTCACGACCAATTTTAAAAGAACTTGATGCTCAGGTTCACAATTGTTGAATCATATCAAGTTTTCCTTTACAAGAGAAGAAAAACATCGGAAACAACGAATAAAGTGATTAAGACTATGTCAAACCACTTGTGGAGAAAAAACAATTGTTTTAATCAAATCATTATGATCTTACATATTTCAATTGTATATTATGTTTGAATAGGGGTGTTAACAAGTTCGACAACAGTTCGACATTCGACTCGGTCAAAGCTCGGCCAGAGTTCGACTCGAGTTCGAGATTGACTCGAAATATTAACAAGCCAAACCAAGCCTTTTAAAGTTCGGCTCGAAAGCTCGCAAACATGTTCGCATTATTTTTCTACTTAATAAGTTAGCGACAAACAAATTATATATGATTGGTGAGTAATATTTATTCATGTACAATAATTATTCATGAAATGGTGATTTTAATATCACTTTCTACGAGGGTGATGATAAACGATGAGGGTAAATATATTAGGGCAACTCCAATAGTTCTCCAATTTGGGGAATCCCTCAAAATAGGAAATGATCAAGTTCAACCATTTCTCATATGGTATATCCCCAAAATGAGATTCCCAAATACAGGAAATATTTCATTACCCAATTTTGAGAGATTGAATAAAATATTATTATTTTTTAGGAATTGAATAAAATAAGGTTACTTTTTACTTTTATTGTTTTTAATTTTTGTTTTATTATTCTTTTTTTAGTTTAATAATAATATATTATTATTTTAAAGTGAATTTGATTTGGAGAATTAAAAACGGGTAGATGGTTGGAGAAAAAACACCGTAGATCCTCCAAAATGGAGTTTGGGGAATGGAAAAAAGGAGAAAATGGTTAGACTTACTCTTAGTGATGTTAATTTTAATTTTTCAAAATTATTTATTTTTTTGAATATGAGCAAGAATTAATTGAGCCACTTTTCGGAAATATGTTTTTTGATACTTTTTTAAAATAGTGTAGCAAAATATTGTGTTATTGATGTAATCCTTTTTCAACTAGTGTTGTTATAAATCAATTTTAATATCAAAGTTGAAAATCTTAGGGGCAACATTTTTATTTTTTTTTTATTGTAATAAGGCATATATGGTAGGTTTGTTTAAGCTCGCGAGCTCGCGAATTCAAGCCGAACTTTTCACGAGATCGAGCAGAGCTAAAATTTTTTAAGCTCGACGAGCTTCGAGCCGAGCCCAACTATTTCCATTCACGAGCCGAGCCGAGTCCATGACTGTTCGGTCTCGGTTTGGCTCGTTAACACCCCTATGTATAATACAAGAATGTATAGTTTAAAATTTTAGAATGTATAGTTTATAATGGCAATCAAGAAAATGTATAGTTTAAAATTACAAAATGTATAGTTTACGCTAAATCAAAGTAACAACCTTTAGTTGTCTTAAGTATAACAAAGCTATATAATTTTGCCATGTTATCAGACTATAAACTATACATTTAATTATTCACAAAATTAAATATTACCAAGCCAAAACATTATAAAACATTTAACTAACATAAAATAAGAAATTTCAAGTCAATAGATGCAAATGCATAGTTTATAATTACAAATTTATAGTTTATATCGATAATGAAGAAAATATATCGTTTAAAATTGCAGAACATATAGTTTAAACTAAATCAATGTAACAAAAAACCTTTCAATTGACAACAAATTTAATAGACACATACACACACATATATATATATACATATACATATATATATATATATACATATACATATATATATATATATATAT
>CATIWQ010324109.1:0-14378 GCA_949673415.1 Euphorbia schlechtendalii | reverse complement strand
TGCTGCCCATTTTGCACTTGTATCGAAACTACTGACCATGCGCTGCTGCTGTGCAATCGGAGTCGTCGTGTTTGGCAAGCTGCCATGAGGTGGTTCGGTTTCTTCTTCCCCCTACCTTGTTCCAATGAAGCTTTTCTTTTGCAATGGCGTGTCTTCTTTCAACCGGGTCGAGCTAGGGAATTCGGTACTTTATTTTAGATCGCCATTGCTTGGACCATTTGGACAACTAGGAATAATCTCGTCTTCGAAGGAACCCATCCTACCTTGGATCACATTGACTTTTGTTTACATTTCTGTTGGTTTTATTTTAAATGTACCAAACGTAGTGTGGGTAGCTCGGAGTCAGATATTTTTGTCATCCCGGGCTTTTTACTCTCTTGTAACTGATGGATTTTGTTTTATTTATAAAAGAGGAATAGGTGTTTTATAGGTAAGCATATGCATCAACCTAGTTGGGACATATGCCCCGAAATTTTCACCTACTCCAATCTTTTTCCTGTCGGGGGAACACATCGTTCCCCCAGGGGGTTTTAAAAAAAAACTAAAAAAGTTGATATCTTTCTCCTAATCTCTATTGTTTTCTTCAATGCATGTTAAGTGTTTCATAAAAGTGCAATATGGAGTTGAAGAAAGAGAAGCTAGTGAGGTAATTTTGTATAAAGTTCTAATATTTGTTACATTTTCTTCAAATCATTGCTTGTTTTATATTAATGGGATTTGAATTCTTTTTCTTAAAGGTTCAATGGAAACTAAAACCTAGAAAAGCCATTTCTTGTATATAAGGTGAAAGTATGGTGAACTTATCTATGACACTGAACTTCAGAATAAATTTGATTGATCTGTCTTTGAAAAAGTGAATTGAGAAATCAACTTATCTTATTAATCACCGTTCAAGTCATAACACCATTGTTGGAATGGAAGGTCAGCTCTTGTCCAAACTTTCTGTTCAAATATTGCAATGAAAGATTTACAGATTGAAGATTACTTTGTGGGAAACTTAACTTGAGTATAATGTCTTGAAATTGTACTAAAATAAGATGATAATTTCTTAAATACACCTCAAAGTGCTTAAATTCTTATAGATTGTACTCCGTAACAGGGCTCTAAGCTTGAACATTTACTTTTAATATTGATGCTCGGTAGTCTTATTCGGCTACCAGAAAAGAGTGCCTAAATGAATAAAAAGTGACTACGTGTCTATCATCCAACGGGTAAGGTGCACAGGACCCGGTCCTTATTATTGGCGCCAATTGGACGTTCGGTAGAAGGCATCAATGTTAATTGTTATTCACGTTAATTTTGGAAGCAAAATTTGCGAATCAAGCTTCGTGAATGATGTAATCAGCTACGTCTTAGGATTGCATCTGTTATCCTGAAACTTTTCTAGCAAAACAGGGCTATTTTTGATAGTTCAGTAGGGCTGACTCAGTTTGGGGCTGATTGTGACACTTTTCTTTGGGATATTGGAGACCGCAACTCATACACAATGGCCTCGTTCAATTATGCCTTCTACCGAACATTCAATTGGCGCCTTCCTTTGTGCAATTTCTCAACCATTTGGAACGCTTGCCTCCTTCCAAAAATTAAATTTTTCAGTTGGTCCCTCTTCCATGAAAGGATATTGATGCGTAGATTTCTCTTTTCTCTGGGATGTAATTTAATCAAGGACACAACATGCCCTTTTTGCACCACTGAAGAGATGCTTGATCACTTACTACTCTTGTGTCCATCGAGTCTACGCATTTGGCATGAGTTACTAAATTGGTTACATATTCATATACCGCTACTAAACACTCTCGGTGGCTTCTTCAAATCTTGGCAGTCAGTTCTTCAGCCGGGATATGGCCTTGACTTCAGGACATCTCTTTGGTTCATCATCACTTAATCCTTATGGAAGAGAAGCAACAAGCTCATTTTCGATGGGGTGCTTGATCAAGACGACATCTTTCTTTCGAGTATTCATTTATGTTGGTTTATTTTTCATTGTAATAGGCGTAGCTTATGTTTCTCAATCTCGGATTTGTTTGTGAACCCAAGCCTATTACTTTGCAACCAAGTTGTTATTCTCAACTTGATAATGATAGCTGAATTTATGTTAATATAATCAAAAGAGGAAGGGTTTTTTTGTAAGCAAGCGTCTCGCATCAACCTAGTTGGAATAAGTGCCCCGAAATCTTCACCATTTTCAATCTTTTTCCGATGGAGGGACACAATGTTTCTCTGTAGGTTTTTCAAAAAAAGGGTATTTGGATAGAATTATGTAATATAAGAATGACCATTTATAGGGCTTCAATTATGCAGTTAAGTAGTGCAGTTGCTTGTATATATCCGTACGAAATCAATAATGTAAAAATGCAATAAACTGAAATACCATTTTAAAAATCTTTGTCATCATCTTCTTCGTACTTTCCTATTCTTTGTTTCATTTCTTTATATGGTATCAGTAGCAACGGTGCACTGAAAACAACCTTGTTAAATTGTTAATTTGCTGCAAATACCATGACCACCAATAAGAAAGGCGTATGTTATTGTAAAAAATACCACTACGGATCCATCGAATCCGTATTATGTTCACCATTTAGACAACCCGAATCTCAAATTATTAGTCTTGGAACACACGACTTAACAGCAAAGTAAAAGCTTGGATGCGTTGACAGATCTCTTCCAACGCCATCCACAAACAATGATCCTTTAGATTATGAATTATGGAATCAGTTCAATTCGATAATCCTCTCATGGTTTAGTCACTAGATTGAGCTAGACATTGCAATAGGAGTGGTCCATGCAAAAATTTCTTGATAAGTTTGGGAGGGCCTTCGTGATCAATTTGAGAAAAAAATGTGTTAGTATTTTAGTGTAATTGGACAGACTGGTTTTGACTAGTGCGATAATAACATTTCATCGAACAAGTCAGGAGAGTGCGGAGTGCACACTTGTTCGAGTTCTGTTATAATTTGGGAGGTCCGGGGGCAACTCCCTAAGTGTGAGGTTTGAGGGGTAGGGCTGGGGTCGAGCTACCAGGTCAACTCGAAATTTTTTGACTCTTTAACCGATGCATCCTTTGAAAAATTCATCCGAAAAATGAATTTTGGATCGAAGTTGAAACCCGAAAAAATATGTTGTTTAGGCATGGTTGCTACCCGAAACAATATATCTATTGACATTTCGGTTATTTATTTCACCAAACAAAACTGGCAAACATATGGAGAAACTCGGTTGGTTTTCACAGCAAAAATCAAATTCTAGTTCTTGAAATATTCTGATTGTATTCGATTGAAAGTTTGATGAACTGGCTAAATAAATTTCAATCTGATAGCGAATTAGCGACTTCAGAAACATCCATGAAATCCTCTTTTTCCAATAAAATGGACCTGCCACACAAGTGCATAAATGACCAACAAGATCACACCATTAGAGTCATTTAAGACCAAAACCAACAGTTAAAACATTTAAAAAATCATGGAGCGGTCAATGCGGACGTTTATTATTAAATAATTATCTAAAATAATCGATGTGGCATTACGAATGGTTATTATTAAATGACCATCCATATTGCTAAGTTTAATGCGAACGGTTGTTATTAAATGACCGTCCGTATTGCTAAGTTCATTGCGGACATTTATTATTAAATAACCTTCCTCTATAATCAATGTGGGAAATAGATGAAAGACAAAGGCATAGACATGAGGTGAATCCCAATATAGTATCTCGCCTTGAAGATGTTGGGCTTTTATTCACCGGCAAGGATGTAACTTGTCAAACACATGGAGGTATGTTTTGTTTAGATTTCCTAACAACAAAACATTTTATTATTTCTTGTTTTGTGTTTTTTGATATCTTGAAATCTGTTAATGTCATAGATCGTTGAGCTTCCAAATCATTCATACTATATTGGTGCTCAATTTTATACCGAATTTAAATCAAGACCTGAAAAACCATTTCCATTATTTTTAGGTTTTGCAGATGATATATTTTGTTAGATAGGAAGAATAAGTAAGAGGAGAAGTGGATGAAAGAGAAGAAAAATGATTCTAACTCACTTGATAATTTCCATTGATAATGAGAACTATTTATACAAAACTTGAGGTAAATCAAAGAGACATAAACATAAATGAAATTCATGAATATCCTAAGTATATGAACATTCTAAATGCATGAATTGAACAAATACATGAATTCGAATAAAGATGTGTAGTTAATATGATCCATTGAACTTGATAATGCATGAATCAGTTTAATTATAATTAAACTTCAACACTCCTCCTTAAACTTGTTCTTTTGTAATGCCAAGATACGTCCTTAGTCTGGAAAATACTTCAACCTTCAAAGCCTTTATGAATATATCTGCAACTTGCTCTTTAGTTCTCACATGCTTAAGGACTACTTCTCCTTTATTGATACTCTCTCTGATGAAATGAAATCTGGTGTCAATATGCTTGCTTCTATCATGAAATATTGGGTTCTTGCTCAAAGCAATTGTGGACTCGTTATCAATAAAAATTTCCATGGCTTTAACTTGAATTAAACCCAACATCTCTAGCAATCTTCTTAACCAAATGGAATGATAAACACAAGAAGCCGCTGCCACATATTCCGCCTCACACGATGATAACGTAACAATCGATTGCTTCTTCGAACTCCAAGTACATGCTGAATCTCCCATAAAAAAAGTAAAACCAGATGTACTTTTTCTATCATGCACATCACCACCAAAATCGCTATCGCTGAAACATGTTAAACTACCATTAGAACTTGTAGCATAAAACAAGCCATAGTCAAAGGTTCCTTCTATGTAACGAAGGATCCTTTTTACTACCTTCATATGACTCATGCGTGGTTCTTCCATATAGCGACTAATCAGCCCAACTCCATACAAGATATCAGGTCTTGTACAGGTTAGAAATCTCAATCTTCCAACCAATCTTCGAAATTGAGTTGGATATACAACTGCACTATCATCAAACTTAGTCATCTTTGTTCCACATTCTACAGGAGTACTAACTGGACTACAATGCTCCATTTGAAACTCCTTCAAGATTTTTGTTGCATGTTCTTTTGAAGAAATGAAAATACCATCGTCTCCTTGCTTCACTTCAATGCCTAAATAATAAGACATATGACCCAAATCAGTCATTTCAAATTCCCGTGCCATATTCTCCTTAAACTCATCAAACATCTTTGAGTTTGTCCCTGTAAAAATCAAGTCATCGACATACAAGCAAATAATCATCAAATCACTATTATCATCTTTCTTGACATACAAAGCATGTTCATGTGGGCACTTTGTATAGCCATTTTTTTGAAAATATGCATCAATGCGAGAATACCATGCCCTTGGAGCTTGCTTTAGGCCATATAATGCTTTCTTCAACCTCAACACCTTATCTTCATGACCTTGAACTTGATAATCCAACAGATTCTCTATATAGACATCTTCTTCAAGATACCCATTAAAAAATGCTGACTTCACATCCATCTGATCAATCTTCCATTTATTTTGAGCAGCTAAAGAAATAATCAATCTGATTATCTCTAAAGGGGTTACAGGAGCAAAGACTTCTTCATAGTTAATACCAGCCTTTTGAGTGAATCCTCTAGCAACAAGTCGAGCTTTGTAACATTCAACTTCCCCTTGTGGATTCTTCTTTGTCTTGTAAATCCACTTTACACCAATGGCCTTCTTTTCTTTTGGAAGATTTCCTAGCTCCTAAGTATCATTCTTTTGAATCGCTCGAATTTCTTCATTTATGGCTACTCTCCATCTATGGTCTTTTTTTGCATCTTCAAAGCATACTGGTTCTGAGTTAGAATACATACAAAACAATGTGGATTCATCCCCTTGCACTTCATTAGTTATAGCATAAATATAAGCAAGATCTTTCATATGAGGCGTTCATTCAACAAAACTTTGAGGAGATAGATCACTATGATTCATTGGAAAAGGAGGAGTTTGAGGCTCATCAATGACATCTTCTTGAATTCCATCATTACAAAATGGAAGAAAATTATAATTAGCATCTTTAACATTCCAATCCCATGAGGCTTCTTCATCGAAAGTAACATCTCTACTGATCACATTTTTTCAAATTATGGGTTCATAAAGCTTGTAGCCTTTAGAACTTACATCATATCCCACAAACACAAGCTTTCTAGAATTTTCATCAAGCTTTGTTCTTGATTCATCAGGAACATGGGTGTAAGCAATACTCCCAAATACTCATAAATGAGTATTGCTTGGCTTTCTTCCATTCCATAATTCTTGAGGTGTAACTTTTGATAGGAATTTTATGGGACTTTGGTTGGATAAGTACATCACACATGCAACTGCTTTAGCCCAAAATTCTCTCTACATCTGCTTCTCTTTCAGCATGCTTCGGACCATGTTTAAAACGGTTCAATTCTTCCTTTCCACCACACCGATTTGCTATGGAGATCTTGGTATTGTTAGTTGAAGTCGAATGCCATGAACTTCACAAAAGCTGTTGAATTGATTTGAGGTGAATTCTCCTCCTCTGTCAGTTCTAAGGGTATTGATTTTGGAGCCACTTTGATTCTCCACCAAAGCTTTAAATTTCTTAAAAATTTCAAAAACTTTGGACTTCTCTTTTAAGAAATAGACTCATGTTTTACGGATAAAATCGTTAATAAATAATATAAAGTACCTATTTTTGCTATATGAGGAAGGTGATATCGGCCCACAAACATCTGCATGCACCAATTCAAGTGGATTTTTTGCTCTAGTGAATGACTCCTTTGGAAAGCTTTGCTTGAATTACTTTTCATACATGCAACCTTCATAAATATTTTCTTTAGAGTCATGAGAGGCAACCCATTCACAATTTTTTCTTGAGACATCATTCTCAAATCACCAAAATTGAGATGACCCATGCATAGATGCCACAACCAAGATGAATTCGAAGAAGAAGACTACAAACAAATGCCAAACTCAGTGTTCAGTTGAAGTTTGAACATTCTATTCTTTTACATCGGTACTTTGGCAATAAGTTCTCCTTTTCTACCCTTCATACCCAGCCTTCATATTGATCTCGTAGCCCTTCTCGATGAGCAATCCCAAACTCAAAATGTTGGATTTTAGCTTTGGAACATAATAAACTTGAGAAATAAAATCATAGTCTCCATTCTTTAATTTGACAAGAATATCTCCTTTCCCCATGATTGGAACTTTAATTTCATTGCCAAAAGATATATTTCCAATCTCTGATTCCTCAAGTTTATAAAATAGATTTTGTTAATGGTCATTTGATTGCTAGCGCCATTATCAAGATACCAAGAATTATCATTTTTATCTCTTACACAAGTGAGAAACAACGGAGTATCTTTTGCTTCTTCTTCGTACTCATCCACTTCAGCATAATTAATCTCTTCATTTGCTGAATTATTTCTACATTTATTTGCATAATGACCGAGCTTTTGATAATTATAACATTGAACTCCTGATTTTCTTCCACCAACTCTTCGATTCCAAGTGCCTCTTGCTCTTCCTCTTGTGTTTTCTTGACGAGGATTTGATTCCTCGTTATTAAAGTGAGTTCTTCCTCTTCCACGACCTCTGCCTTGTCCTCGTCTATGAATATAGCCACTTCTTCCTCTACCTCTACCTAGAACAAAATTGGATTCGTCCTTCTTATATAAATTCAATTTTGTTTGAAGAACTTCTGCAACGGGCTCCTCTTTTTTCTTTATTCTTTCTTCATGGGCTTGTAATTAACCCATGAGTTGATCCATAGAAATTGAATCCAACTCCTTAGATTCTTCAATTGCAACCATTATATTGTTAAACTTTGCAATCAGCGAGCGAAGGAATTTTCGACAACACGAACATCATCCATCTTTTCTCCATACCTCTTCATTTGATTGACAATACGTAATGTATTCTATCATCCACGCGAGTCGAGCTGGATATTAACTACGGCCAACTTGTCATGTGATGTATGAAACTGAGTACTTGATAATGGTTTAGTAAAGATATCTGCCACTTAATCCTCTCTAGAGATGTAACATACAAAAATTTTCTTAGATGCAACACGCTCACGAACGAAGTGAAAGTCAAGCTCCAAGTGTTTCGTTCGAGTATGAAATACGAGATTTGCCATGAGGTATGTGACACTCAAATTAGCACACCACAATGCCAGAGTGGCTGCCAAGGCAATCCAATATCTTGTAGCAACATGCCTATCCATGCCACTTCAGAAGTAACACTTGTCAAAGCTCTATATCCGCCTTTGTAAAGACTAGGAAACCGTTCGTTATTTCCTGGTAGCCCATGAGAACAAGTTGGTGCCATGGAAAATAGAAAACCCCAAGATAGATCTGCGATCATCAGGATCACCCTCCCAATTAGAATTCGAGAAAGCATGGATAGCCATGATTAAATGCGCCCCATATCGTAGCCCAAAAGAGCTCATCGTTTGCAAGTAACGCAGAATGCGTTTCAGCGCTTGCTGTTGTTGGTCTTGTGGTGAGTGCATATATTGAGCAACTTTATGCACATAGAAGTTAATGTCAGCCCTCATGGTGGTTAAATACTGAGGTCCCAACCAAGCTCGGTAGAATAAGGGATCCGAGAGTGGAGGGCTACCACTAATTGAGAGTTTGAGGGAGGGGTTGCCAAGTGTGCAGACGCCTTTTGAGTCAGACATTGCAGCCTTTCGAAGTAGGTCTTGTATATATTTATGCTGATTAAGTTCCATGCAGGCCTTACATAGATGAAGCTTAATTCCAAGAAAATACTTTGCTAGTCCCAAGTTCTTAATTGTAAAATTTGATTGAAGGAACCGAATTAAATCAACATCCATAGCTGAATTATTTTCCAAGACCAACAAGTCATCAACATAAATAAGACAAAATAAAATCAGTGATCCCTTACGTAAATAATATAATGAAACATCAGCCTTAGAAATATGAAGTCCAATTTCCACCAAAAAAGTCATCAACCGCTTGTGCCACATTCTAGGTGATTATTTAAGGCCATAAATAGATTTGTGTAGATGACATACAAATGTAGACTTATCCTTTTCAACAAGGCCCATTGGTTGAGTCATGTACACGGGTTCATTAAGGTCGCCATGAAGGAAAGCATTTGACATGTCCAAGTGCTTTAAAAACCAATTGAAAAATGTGGCTAGTGACAATAGTAGTCGTATAGTAGTGGGTTTCACAATGGGACTGAACGTGTCATTGTAGTTAAGACCCAATCGTTGGTGACAATCTTTAAACACAAGTCGCGCCTTATAATGATCCACACTGCCATCCGGGTGAAGTTTGGCCTTGAAGACCCATTTATAGCCTACAACATTTGTGGCTGATGAAGCCGGGACTAGTTCCCAAGTCCCATTCATTACAAGAGAATTTTACTCATCAACCATGGCCTTTGTCCAGTAATCAAACTAAGTTACCTCTGTATAACAAGAAGGATCCGGTTGTGTCATGACAACATTATAGGTATGTGGTTTTAGTCATTTTCCAAAGTCTTGGTGGGTTCGCATGGTCTTAGGTGGTGGTGGTGGTTTTGAAGGTCGAATTTGGTAGGGTTGCTGGTTATATTGTTGAAGATCAACCACCAAATTAAGGGTAGGTGTTGATGGTAAAGGGGTAAGGTTGGATATGGTTGGTTGCATATTTTGGTTACTAGGCCTAGTTTCAATGTGAGTGGGCTACTATCGGGTTCGTGTTTGTGAGGGAAAGGCAGTGGTAGTACTTGACGGAGGGTTAACATTTAAAATGTTGGCTACATTTCAGATCGGTGCAGGTGGGTATTAGGTTGAATCTGACAATAGGTAGGGAGGATTGAGCCATTGTCGATGGTGTATCTAGTACATCACTTATCTCCGAAAATGAAAACACCTATTCATTAAAGACAACATGACTTGAGATAAAAAAATTTAGTGTTAGTCCCTTAGGTATGGATAATAGTTCAAGAGGGGTTGAATTGAACAATAGGAGATTAAAAAATCTTTAGTGGAAACTCAGTATCAGTTTCAATATTAAACTCAATATAAAAAACCAGAGTACAGAGAATATATTAGTACCAGACATGACGATACCCATCAACAGGATTACTGAAAGAATGTTGTGAATCTGATTATCAATATTCAACACATACTAATGTAGTCATATGAACAACAAAAATAAAAAACAAATAACTATTTGAAGAAAGATGACAGTAATGAAAGAACTTCGTAGGTCAATATCATAAACAGTATCTCAGTCAATATGAATACATCACTTAAAAGAAAAATCAATAGCAGAGATTAAGTAAAGAGGTTTAGTGTTAAACCCAAGTTAAAAGTACTTCATAGTACTTAAACATTTTGGAAATAAGAAACCGACTAGGATAGTGAAATTAACTGATTACTAAGTATACTCTTAATTAACGAAGTTTACTTGAGTTTGTTTAAGGAAAAACAACTCAGTTTACTGAGTAATTAATTAAGTTACGGCTTAGAGTTAAAAAAGTTGAGCTATGCTAAGTATTACGTAGTTTATAAAGATATCTAGTCAGCTGTGCTGAGTTAACTTTTTAGAAATAAAAAGCTGCATTCCTTTGACACTTAGAGAATATTTGACACTTGTGCTGCTAGCGTCTTCTATGAGAAACGAAATATTCCTTTAATGCTTTTCAGGATTAAAAGCACTGAAATTAATGAAGATATTCCGGTGGTCCTCACATTCAAAAAATGTGTCAGTATGGAATACTGGAGATTCCTCAATAAATTCTAAGATAAAAGGAATCCTCTGACATGCGTCGTTTCTTAGTGTGTCCATGCACCTCTACAAACGTCAGAAAGTCAAATAATGACATATTTCCACGTTTCATCTCGTAACCTCTCTATTAGAATGGATTGCTTGAAGATAAATGAGATTTTGACAACGGAATTATATCATGCCTCAATGTTCGAAATCTCTATCTCTAAATGTCTTGAAATTTATCTCCAACGGGAAGATTTGAATGATTTAAAGAGGAGAAATTGAAGAGCTGTCGAGATGAAAAGTTTGCAATGGCTAATTCCAAGAGCTTCAACTATAAATAGAAGACTGAAGTAGATGTTCAAACTTGGTGAATCACCTCGAATTTCTTAAAGAGTTGAAACTCTGTTCATTCACTCCCAGCTTCAAGAAATTCCAAATCAAGCAATCAACAAACAACAGAATTCCTTATTTATTTGTAATAAAGAGAAAATCACTTTAGTTTTGACATTGTAAAGGATTCAAAAATTTATAAGTTGAATTTTGTGTTTAAAATTCTTTTTATAAGAAAACTGAGTGACGATTCAGGAAGGGTGCCCAAACTATAGCCTGAGAGATAGTTAGAAAGAAAGTTACTTTCTGTTAAAGAAGTCTACCTGCTATAAAGGCTTCTCCATCTAAGGAAGGAACAAAATCACTAGTGGATTAAAGCTCAGAAAGGAATCCAGGGATTAGAGGTAGGCTAGGGACCGAAACAAGATAAATAGCAGGTGTTGAAGTTCTAACTTTTCTTGCACCTTTATCACATTTTTCATTCATCATCTTATCTCTCTTATTTCAACATTCTACTTGAAAAACCAATCCGTGCTGAGTAGAGTACTCAGCATACGATTGAAAATAAACTATGCCAACAAAGCTGAGTAGTTTATAAGTTTTTAGACCAACTCAGCATGTTGCATCTAAAAACTTTAACTTCGTAAATATTTTATAAATTCTAAAAGTAACCAAGAATAGCATTCACCCCTCCTATTGTGTAATCAAGCTATCTAAGGACCAATAAGTAGTATCAGAGCGAGTGATCAACTTATTGATTAATCGTATTTTAGTTAAAGATCTATAAATGGCTTACAACAACTATAGTTCTAGCTCAGGATAAACAGTGCTCTTGAAGAAGGGAATGTCTGTAACCAGGCCACCATTATTCGATGGTAATCACTACAGGTTTGGAAATATCGCATGAAAAATTTCATTCAATCACAAAGCATGCAATCGTGGCTCGTTATAGAGCTTTGCCCACGAATTCCTACTATAATGAGGAATGGGAAACGTGTTCCAGTTGATCCAAAAGTCTATGATGATTCTGACTTAAGGGTTCTCAAAGAGAACGCCGCAGTCATTGATTACTTACATTGTACGCTAGATCATATAGAGTTGAACAGGGTCTCATGATGTGAGACATCATAAGAAATCTGGAAGAAGCTGGAGATTAGCTATAAAGGAACTAACAAGGTCAAAGAGTCCAAGATTAACCTCATGCTGCTTAAGTATGAGATGTTCTAGATGGGTGCCATCGAGGGTATTCAAGCGATGAATACCAGGTTCATTAACATTGTTAATGAATTGAAGCGGCTTGGCAATGAGTTCATCGAGGAGGAGCTGGTGAAGAAGATTTTTCGCACTCTTACCTTAGAGTGAGATGCTAAGAAGATCACGATCTAGGAGGCTCATGATCTTAAGACCTACAGCTATTATGAGATGACAGGCACCTTGTTGGCTTAGGAGATAAGCATGAGGAAATATACTGATGACTTCAAAAGGAAAGGCAAGGAAAGACAGGGAAAAGCCATTGTCCTGAAAGTTAATTCCTTCGAGGAATACACAAACTACGATTCTAATGAGCAAATGACCCTTCTAACTAGGCATTTCAAATGCTTCATGAAGAAGGATGAGAAGTTCAACAAGAAGAAGTTTCCCGCTAAAAACAAGTCAACTCAGCATCGACGAGGAGTTGAGGAAGGACTGAAGAAGGAATATAACAAAGAAATCAAATGCTTTAGCTATGGAGAGAAAAGCCAAATCCAATCCAGCTGTCCAAAAGACCAAGAAGGATAGATTTAAGAAGAGGTTCGTAAAGAAGAATGAGGCACTTACTACCACTTGGAGTGATTTTGAAGAATCTTCATCATCCGATGAAGAAGAAATTGATTCAGCCAACCTTTTCTTAATGGCCATTGAGAATGAAAGGGGTAAAGGCTTAGCATCTACCTCAGGTAGAAGTCAACCTGCTGCTAACTCCGAAGCTAAGCGCAATAAAGGGAAAGCTCCTCAAACTGAGGTAAATTCCGAATTCCCTTTGTTTATGGAACAGTTCGCCCAGGCACTCTTTGATGTCATGAAAATGACTAATAAGTCGATGAAAAACATTAAAGAGCTAGTGAGGAAAAGTGAAGATCAGGAAGACACTATTGCTTCCATGTCTCTTGATATCCGCTTTCTTTAAGAAAAAGCTGAGTATCAAGACTGTCATATGTTAGCAAGCTCACTAAGTAATTAGATGAGTTGACTACTAAGATAATAGATTTAAAGAACGAACGGGTTCCTCCTCTAGCCAATAGTCAGACTTAACCAAACTCACAATTGTAAGAGGAAGAATTCCTCTAAAAAGAAGAAAGCGAGCCTGCTCAAAGCAAATATGGTGTGCGACTTTTGTGGAAAAGCTCAACATGCTACAATACTCTGTAGGCATAAAATGGTTATTAAGACAAGTATGATTAGAGTAACCTAAGCATTGCTGTGAGCGGGCAACACGAAGCAGTGGGTCGAGAGCACGTGAAAAATGAAAGGCGTGGTCCACCGAGTTATTTGAAAAAATGTGCACAGGGTCATGGACCCGGGAAAAAGGTTGAAAGAGAAGGTGAAAATAATTTTTAGATCGGTTCGAACCCGAATCCGCCGTCTCTTAGTGTGGAGTTGCCACTTGGATTAGCTCTTTCCAGGAATTAGAGTCCTGTAACGCTTAACGTCCGAGAGACGGCCCACTAAGACACAGAGATTCAGGTCTGGGATAAGTTGCTTATTTATTATGTGATCAAATTATATTACATCAACAGCAAATAGTATTTTCTTAGTTATGCATATTCGCACCTAGGTAGTTTTTTAGACTTTATATGCATGATTCAAGTATGGCAAAATAATAAATCATCCACAAAGCAGTAAGTAAGTGTAGAAAATAAATGCGAAAAAATAAAGATTACAAGGCTTCCAAAAATCGGGGGATGCAATCGCCCGCTAACCTATTAATTACATTTTCCGTAAAAATATATGCAATATCCGAAGGAAAGTAAATCCTAGGCATACATCTAACCTGCATCCACAAAGGTTAGCATGAAATATGGCACATATGTTCGATTTGATTTTAGATAGGCCTGTGTGGCCTAATTAAAACATCGAAGATTTTAGTTGTTATTTTAAATAAAAATAGTTCATTTTTATTTGCACATATGTTGATCAATTTTATTAGTGAAAATGATCGCATGGCATAAAATGAGATCTGTTATCCGGGAATAATTTTAATTCCTTTCGTTGGGGTATTCTAACATAAAAATTAAAAAGAAATAAAATAGAAGATTGAGATGAAGAGAATTATTACAACATTTACAATAATAAATAAA
>CATIWQ010324085.1:0-21807 GCA_949673415.1 Euphorbia schlechtendalii | reverse complement strand
ACGTGGAATGTGGTACTCACTGCAATAGTCTTTCGCCAAATAAGGTACGAACTTGTTTACTAAATTTATACACTTCTATTGACTTTACCTTGAGGATAAGGCAAAAGTTAAGTGTGGGGGTATGATAAGTGTATAATTACACTTATTATCACATTAATTTTATACAATAAACATTGTAGTTTTAGTCATTTTTATACTTCATATAAAAGATTTCACGTGGTTTGTAGTTGTTTTTTATGCAAATGCAGATACTAGGTAAATCTTGGGAGTAAAATGAGCTAAAGTGGAATTTTATGAAAAAAGAGTGAAAAAAGGTGCAAAAAGATGCGTGGAACTTAAAGATTTGGCTTAGGATCGAAGCTGTCGAAGATCGGTGAAGTTACAAGAAGAATTCTAAGTAAAACTCAATTCACGGTCTCGACAATCATTCGCGGTCACGACTTATATACTTCAGAATCAGAAGTCTACCAATCAAAGATTCACGGTCGCGACATGTGTATCGCGATCGTGACATGGACGATTTTCTGGTATTATCTTTCTAACTAACAACTGCCAGATAAGCATGATCAACCACCATCAACTGCCATCAACTACCAACGAACAGACACCTATCAGGAGTCAACCAATCATGAATAGGTGCTTATACATTATGGATTATATCAAAGCTTCTCAACCAATCACAATGAAGAAATGCAATCTTTCACCAATGGATACAACCCTTCGTTTGGATAGACGCAACCCTTCAATCTCTATAAATAGGGTTCTAATCCTCTTCAATTTTATGCATTCAAGAAGTGTAGTGGATTAGTGTGGCATAGAGTGTAAAAAGTGAGAGAGAGATATAGTGTGTGTGTGTGTGTGTAGATAGAGCCGCTATGTTCTTAAGTGTTAGCGAGAAAATGTTTAAGTGATGCAAATCCTTGTTTCGATCACCAGATTTCTCTATATTCTCGAGTGATTGTTGTATAAGTGTACTTGCAAATCACTTATCAATAAAAGTTTTCATTCTTCAATATTCGTTTGTTCGATATTCACAAAGAATAGCATCTGTGAGCTGGTGACACAGAGCAGTGGGAAGAGAGCGTGCGAGATGAGAGGCGCGGTCCATCGGGGTGTTTGAAAAAAGAAGAAAGCACCGGGTCAGGGACCCGGGAAAAAGGTTTGAAAGAGAAAAAGGCGAAAAACATTTAAGATTAGTTCGAACCCGAATCCGCTATCTCTTAGTGTGGAGTCGCCACCGGGTTTAGCTCTTTCCAGGAATTAGAATCCTATGAGGCTTAACGTCCAGGGGACGGCCCACCAAGACGCAAAGATTTGGGTCCGGGATAAGTTGTTTATTTCTCATTGGATCACATTAAATTATATCTATAGAAAACCATTTTCTTTTAATTGTGCATATTCACACTTAGGTCATTTTTGGAGTTTATATGCATGATTCATGTATAGAAAAAGCAGTAAACCCATCCACAATGTGAAATAATAAATTATGCGCAAAACAGTAATGCGGAAAATAAAAATTATAAGGCTTTCAAAAATAGGGGATGCAACCGCCCGCTACCCTATTAATTACATTTTCCGTAAAATATGTGCAATACCCGAAGGAAAAATAAAAGCCTAAACGTACATCTAACCTGCATCCACAAAGGTTAGCAAAGGGAATATATCATGTATGTTCGATTTGATTTTAGCGAGGCCCGTGGGGCCTAATTAAAACATCCATGATTTTAAAGTAGTTAATTTAAATAAAAATAGTTCATTTTTATTTACACGTATATTGCTTAATTTTATTAGTGAAAATGATTGCATAGTAAAAGGTGAGGTCTGTTATCCGGGAATAATTTTAATTCCCTTCGTGGGGGTGTTCTAATACAAAAATTAAAAAAAGAGATAAAAGAAGAAGAAGAGAATTACAATATTTACAATAAAATAAAATAATTCCTAGGTTCACATGTCGAAAGAAATTAAAAGAAGAAAAGGAGGAGCATGAAATAAGTAACTCTAGGAACTCAGAGGCTTTACCCTTTTGGCGTGAATCCACTTCGGCGTATCCGTTCGATTCTCGAGAGCGTTCCTCGTTCGTTTTTGTAGTTATTGTGATTTAATGTGAAAAAATAAGTGTTTATTTATCCAGAAAGATAATTAGACTCGGGTTCTAAATTTATTTTAGACCCTGAGAATATCTAAGGATATTTTCAGAAATAGATTAAGAGAAGTTTGAATTTAAGATGAAGAAATTTGGGATCCAAAAGTGTTTTGGATCCAAGAAAAAAAGTTAGAAGAAACGAAAATATTTTTTTGTGTTTTTATTTGAAGGGAATAATTTTTCTTTGAATTTTTCAGCCCCCGCGTACTGAAAAAAAACCCAACTATTTTTAGAAAAAAGTCCCGAAAAATCAAAAAAAGAAAGTTTTTCCAGCGAGGGGCCTCGCCGGAGAAAAGCCTTGCGAGGCTCCTCGCCGTGTCCTTAGCGAGGCCTCGCCTAGGACATTGGCAAGGCTTGCCTTGCCATGTCTTGGCGAGGCCAGCCTCGCCAAGAGCTCGGCGAGCCTTGCCTAGCCAAGTTTGGCGAGGTTCTTGCCAGCCGGCCGGCCCAGGATTCAGTCCCTGATTTTCGTTTTCGAATTTTTCTTGTATTTTCATATTTTTTAATTAATATATTTTTTATATGTATTTACTTTTTACATATACAAGTCTATATTTCCAAATAACCCAATTAAATTATTTTGGACCCTTAAAAAATTATTTATGTCCTTAAAAATATTTTAAGTCCTTAAATTTTCACTTTGAGGCTTTTAAATATTTTCTACGGTCCTAAATATTTATTTAAGGTCCCAAACATTATTTTTAACTAGGAGAACTCCCATTTGAAGATCGTTGGATGGCAGAAAATTGTGTAATTCGAGGATAAATATCCCGAAAAGCCGTCATCATTGAACGCGCGAGCTGGTACGAAATCCCATGCTCACAACTGCCCCTCATGTGATAATTGCATGTTGCATAACCAGTATTATCACACGAAAAGAGCGGAGGGATTGAGAATATACCTGACCGGTGCGGCTGGTGACTTCTTGTTCTTAATTGGTGATGACATAGGCCTTCCTTTCTAGCGTTGTGTCTTTATGAGGTTGTCTGTTTCTTTCTTCGGAGTCCTTTAAGTGCTTGGTGCCCCTTGTGGGCGGGTCGGCCATTTCTTTCTACGGCATCCCTTTAATTGTTGGTAACCGTTTCATGAGACTATTTCATTCTTCAGGCATTAAGATAACCATTTCCTTCTTCGGTTATATTTTGAATTTCCTTAATAGGATACTTGTTTCCTGTAACAAATTAGAAAAAATAATGTTAATACCTTTTATGATGAATGTTTTAATTATTTGATTGAGTTTATGTGAAGCAAAAATTTTTGCCCCTTCAATCAAAACTTAAAAAATGATAATAAATAAGTTTAATAGAAATTCGGGGATGTCCTGAGAACCGCTCCATTGTAGGAGGCTTTTGTTGCAATGTTGACTTTAGGCTTGAGTGGGCCATCGTCGTGCTTGTAGGTTCCTCATGTAGAGGTGGAGGTTCTTGTTTATCGGGACAGTGTTGCCCCAGTTTGGCATCGTCTTTACCCATAAATGACGTGATGCGAATGTAATGTATGCATGATTTTATGCATTAACAATTTTTATCATATGATGTATGTTTGTCTATTGTAAGCATCGTGGGCTTCATCCATTGAGGAGCCTTCTCTTGTGTTGGTGCATGGTTGCCCCTAGGGTTTGTCTTGTTGGGGCTTCATTCATTTCTTTCACCTATGTGTGATAGCAATTGTGTAAGACTTGGTAGATCAGTTACCGTTCATGTCCATGACTTCAGTTGTTATCTCGTTCAGCATTTCTAGTCGATTGGTTGGTGCTCATGCCGCTTTGCTGGCTTGAGGTGTATGTAATGATGAGTCTTGATGATTGGCGTTTCCTTTGATGGTGCGATGATTTCCCCACAAATAATAGCGAGCTGTGTGAAGGAACTATTAACATGTTCAACAATCTAACTCCTTTTTTGTGATATTGTGCCGGTTGTTTGATTTTATGAATGGTGGTGATGGAGTTGTTGACGTCTTCAATGATCTTCCTCCTTCTTTATGATGTTGCAGCGGTTGTTTGGTTTTGTGAATGGTTATGGTGGAGTTGTTGACGTGTTCAACGATCTGGCTTCTTCTTTGTGACATTGCATAAGTTGTTTGGTCTTGTGAATGGTTGTGGTGGAGTTGTTGACATGTTCAATGATCTGGCTCCTTCTTTGTGACATTGCTTCAGTTGTTTGGTCCAAACTTGCTTGGTCAACATTTTTGGACTTATTCTAGCTTCGATTTTTTTGATCTTTGCATGCTTCGTTCTCTTGGTTGAGTCAGTGGAGGTTTCATGCTTGGAGATCTTTCCATTGATCTTTCATCATTGTATGATGAGGCTTTGATCTTTGCATGCTTCATCCTCTTGATTGAGTTAGTGGATGTTTCGTGCTTGGAGATCTTTCCATTGATCTTTCGTCATTGTATGATGAGGCAATTGCTATCACAAGTTGTCTAAGTACATGTATTTATCTCTCACTTTCTCTCAAGAGTCAAATCATTTGAATTTATTATGGGGAATCCATTTATACCCAAATTAATTTCATGAAATGATGTGTTATGTGTGCTAAAAACAATACGTATATGTTTATGAGAATGCGTGATGTCATTGATAAAATATCAAGCAAATAAGAAAAGTTTAATTTATTCAAAATAATTCAAAAGCCCCATGGGCAAAGTAGCTGAAAGCTAATTTATTACATAATAATCCCTCACGGGTTAGTGCCCCCCATAGGTGTCCATGGATTCGAAGAGCTCCATCCGCTCTGCCTTGTCAATCACTTCATGATAGCTAGAGAAGCTATCAGATCCGAATTTGTTCCTATATGGTGGCAGTGTGCCATCCAACAGCTTTGTTATCATCTCTGGTAGGGTCAAACGAGTCTGCAGCCTGACCTGTGTGGCCATCCAACGTGTATAGTAAGATTTGAAGTTCTCACCCTGCCTTTGCCTTATAGCCTCCAGATGTTGCATTGTGGTTCCCATCTGAGAGTTGAAACCATAATGCTATAGCAGAGCTTGAGCAAGGCTATTCCAATTGGTAGCTATGTCCAGCGGGAGGTGTCTATACCATTCATTGACCGGGTGGCCTAAGGTGATGACGAAGAGCTTAGCCATCATTCGGTCGCTGACCCTCAATGCTCTCATCACTGTCTGATAATGCGTCAAGTGAGCGCGCGGGTCGCTAGATCCTACGTACTTCTCAAACTGCGGCATTGCGAAGTTTGGGGGCAAGCTGTCTTAATCCCTGATTGTCGGTTGTGCAGGGTGTGTGTTCCTTAGGTGGCCACCATGAATGGCCAAGAACTGTTTCCATAGTTCTGCCATTCCTGGTTGTTGAAGGATGGCGTCTCCCGTACTTGGATAAGGGTCATATTGCCCCTGGGGATATGTCGCGAAGTGGGGTAGTTGAGGTGCCTGGAATTGTGAGGTGATAGACGTACTCCAGCTGGGAATAGGTTGTTGGGTCACTCCTTGGTAAAAAGGCCCTGGTGCAAATGCGGGCTGAACAGTTTGTCCAGGAAAGAATTGATTTTGGTTTGCCCCGAACTGGTAATAGGCAGTAGGAGGTAGGGGCATCATGAGTGAAGTAGGAGGTCCCTCTGTCAGATTGACATTGTTAAGGGTGACCTCCGGGCTAGACACTGCATTCTGGGTCCTCCTGATGTGTTGGCGAATGAGCGATGCTAGCTGTTCACTGTTGTCAAAGGCTATCAGGGTAGTTGAAATCTCAGTGCTCACCAACGACTGCTAAGAATTTTATCCCGTTAGGATAGGGTGATCTTCCCCCTCACCTTCTTCTTGTGTATCTGAGTCTGAACCCGAGTCCTCACTTGAGTCGGTGTACGAAACCTCCTCCAGATTGGCCACAATTGGGGAAATGCGGACCAGGCGATAAGTCGGCCTCTTCCAAGCCCCTTTTGATACACGAGTAAAATATTAGACCGTGCGTGATATGATCCATGATGCCGGTAATGCATGAGATTAATGTTATGGCTGCATTCATAAGGGGTTAACATGTCATAATGTGAAATAACATGTATGTCAATCCATTTGAAACAACATGTTAGTTGTTAGGTTAAAAAAATGAAAACATGTGGAAATGAAAATCCAACAGCGGGGGTTAGAAATGTTTGGTGTGACATCGTAATGTGAGTGGTGTAAGTGAGGTGACTAAGCTACCTATGTGGTAATAGGTCAACGGTTTGAGGTTTCATCCCATGACTAGGTCTCATGGGATGAGGAGGTCAAATTGTGACGTATCCTAATGAAATGAAGACAACTACCATATGTGGCTATCTAAAGAATGATTTGGTTATTTTGCCTAATTAAGGTAGAGTTTCGTATACCTATGTGGTCATCACTATTTAAGGGTATGTGGTGATACGTGAATTATTTCCTAGTGTGGGCAAATGATTCGGGTATGAGGCTTATACCCTTGGCGATTTGGTAAGGTAGTGAGTTTGCCTCGTGTGGGCTTATGTTAGGATTTCGACTAGGATATCCTTTAATGTGGGAAAAAGCTTTTGAGTAAGTATTTACCCTATTTGGGCTTTTGGTGTGTATAATTGCTCAGGAAGGGTTGTGAGTCGGATGTTGAGTGGACACCTAATGGGTAATGTGGTGGAAAGGTTATTGCCCCTTACAGGCTAAGTGCAGGATGTCAAGTGGACATCACACAGTAACAGGAAGGTATGTTTGCCATGTACAGGTTAACAGTGGGATGTCAAGTGGACATCTTGCTGAAGAGGGTAAGTGATGTTCCTAAGTGGTTTTATGTTGTCCTAGGGTGACACAATCTATAGTGTCAACTGTGCCTAAGTGTGTGTGGTATCATGATGATAACGTGATATGTACATTTAATATCATGAGTGTGTGCATTCGAGTGTCTGCACAAAAGTTTGTAGTTAGTATGACATTTGTACAAAATTGAAAGTAGTATACAAGTAGCACATAGCATGCAACGTCATATCTTCCAACCATACAACTCCCGCGTGTAGGGTTTTTGGTTAGTCTCTATCCTAGGTTTGGTTCATCTTAGTATTGTGAAAATACTAAGGAGCGCACATGTAGAAAAATATAATGCATGATAGCATGTTTGAGTAACATCCTAAGGAAAATGCGTATGACTTATTTACATGAGGGTTTAAAAACGGGTTAATGATGTAGAAGGTTCTTGTTGCACTAAAATACACTCAAAGCCTCTCCCAAAATAGTTTCTAACAAGGGAGGTTCATGCGATATGGCAACAAGTGCTTCACTCGCTCAAATATTGTCTTTTCTCAGGGAGGCAGATTAGTACAAGAGAAAGCTTCGCGATAATGGGGTACCTTAGACTTATGGGCTAATCCCTTCTACAGCAATGCGTTATAATGAATATGTCAAAATTAAAATAAACAGAATAATGTGATCAATAATTTTCGGTACTTACCCAAAATCTAAAAACTTTGAAAAAACAAGTTTTAGAAAAATACCCAGTGAAGTCGCCACTGTGAGCTGGCGACACAGAGCGGTGGGCTGAGAGCGCACGAGATGAGAGGCGAGGTCCACCGGGGTGTTTGAAAAACGAAGAAAGCGTCGGGTCGGGGACCCGGGAAAAAGGTTTGAAAGAGAAAAAGGTGAAAAACGTTTAAGATCGGTTCGAACACGAATTCACCGTCTCTTAGTGTGGAGTCGCCACTTGGATTAGCTCTTTCCAGGAATTAGAGTCCTGTGAGGATTAACGTCCAGGGGACGGCCCACCAAGACACAGAGATTCGAGTTCAGGATAAGTTGCTTATTTCTCATTGGATCACATTAAATTACATCTATAGAAAACCATTTTCTTTTAATTGTGCATATTCGCACTTAGGTCATTTTTGGAGTTTATATGCATGATTCACATATAGAAAAAGCAGTAAACCCATCCACAATGCGAAATAATAAATTATGCGCAAAATAGTAAGTAAATGCGGAAAATAAAAATTACAAGGCTTTCAAAAATCGGGGGATGCAACCGCCCGCTACCCTATTAATTACATTTTCCATAAAATATGTGCAATACCCGAAGGAAAAATAAAAGCCTAAACATACATCCAACCTGCATCCACAAAGGTTAGCACAGGGGATATATCACGTATGTTCGATTTGATTTTAGCGAGGCCCGTGGGGCCTAATTAAAACATCGACGATTTTAAAGTAGTTAATTTAAATAAAAATAATTCATTTTTATTTGCACGTATGTTGGTCAATTTTATTAGTGAAAATGACCACATGGCAAAATGTGAGGTCTGTTATCCGGGAATAATTTTAATTCCCTTCGTGGGGGTGTTTTAATACAAAAATTAAAAAAAGAGATAAAAGAAGAAGAAGAGAATTACAATATTTACAATAAAATAAAATAATTCCTAGGTTCACATGTAGAAAGAAATTAAAAAAAGAAAAAGAGGAGCACGAAATAAGCAGCTCTAGAAACTCAGAGGCTTTACCCTTTTGGCATGAATCCACTTCGGTGTGTCCATTCGATTCCAGGGATTGTTCCTCGTTCGTTTTTGTAGTTATTGTGATTTAATGTGAAAAAATAAGTGTTTATTTATCCAAAAAAAATAATCAGACTCGGGTTCTAAATTTATTTTAGACCCGAGAATATCTAAGGATATTTTCAGAAATAGATTAAGAGAATTTTGATTTTAAGATGAAAAAATTTGGGATCCAAAAGTGTTTTAGATCCAAGAAAAAAGGTTAGAATAAAAGAAAATATTTTTTTATATTTTTATCTGAAGGGAATAATTTTTCTCTGAATTTTTCAACCCCCGTGTATTGAAAAAAACCCGACTGTTTATAGAAAAAAGTCCCGAAAAATCCAAAAAATAAGGTTTTTTCGGCGAGGGGCCTCGCCGGAGAAAAGCCTGGCGAGGCTCCTTGCCGTTTCCTTGGCGAGGCCTCGCTAAGAGTGCTGGCGAGGCCTCGCCAACGCTCTGGGCAAGGCCTAGCCAAGAGCTCGGCGAGGCCGGCCCGGGATTCAGTCCTCGGTTTTCGTTTTCGAATTTTTCTTGTATTTTCATATTTTTTAATTAATATATTTTTATATGTATTTATTTTTTACATATACAAGTCTATATTTCCAAATAACCCAATTAAATTATTTTGGACCCTTAAAAAATTATTTATTTCCTTAAAAATATTTTAAGTCTTAAATTTTCACTTTGAGGCTTTTAAATATTTTCTACGGTCCTAAATATTTATTTAAGGTCTCAAACATTATTTTTAATGAGGAGAACTCCCTTTTGAAGATCGTTGGATGGCCGAAAATTGTGTAATTCGAGGATAAATATCCTGAAAAGCTGTCATCATTGAACGCACGAGCTGGTACGAAATCCCGTGCTCACAGCATCCTAGCGGAGGTTCTGTACGGGCCAAGACCGAATTCAAAGCAGACGCAGGAATTGCGGGAATTGACGACTCCCATTAAATAATGGATACGGTTAGATCAACTTTAGCTTTCACTTGCATACTTTACAACTTTGCTTTGCTTTCTACTTATACTTTCTATTTCAAAGTTTATGATATGTCTATGTGTCATAATGCATATTTTGTGCTAAGTCTTTTATGTTAATCAAGTTATATACGTTGGCGTTAATTTTAAGAGTAGTTTCGGGGTTAACAATATCGTGTATAATCATTGGATCTATGATATAACGCTGTTTAGTGAGCCAACATTTTTGGAATGGTAACTTGCTAAATGTGTCTATGTGAGAGCGACCCATTCTAACCATAGTATTGACGTTGTCCATGTTTATATAATAGTCTTATCTCGTTTGCACTAGGATTAGAATAGTTATTTCATGTGTTGCTCTGCGGCTAATCATTGAACATCTGAGTGTGTTGAACCGGATTTGTTAGATTTATCTAGTGCGTCGTAACATCTTTGTTGATCTTGCATGTTTTCTCTACTATACTTGTTTGTAGTGAAAATCTATGTATTTAGAGTCTCTCATCTATCACATCTATACTTACTCAACTTTTCATTCTAATCTTCCTTTCCAAAAATCTCAAAACTATTTTATTTTCTTTTACTTTGTCTTTCCTTGTTGATCATTAGACCTAGTTCCTTCCCTGTGGGTTCGATATCTTTTAAAACTACATCGCAACTGTATACTTGCAGTTATCATCATTTTTCTATTTGATAAGAGGTATTGACAACACATACATTTTTCATGAACAAGTTTTTAGCACAATTGTTTGAGGATAAGCCTTACGAAACGTGTGTAGCCAAGTCTCACGAACAAGTTCTTGGAATCATTAGTTATTAAACTTAGTAGTGGAAAAGTGGCGAACAATAATATAATGTGATCACTTAAGAAATAAGAAACTTATCCCAAACTTGAATCTCTGTATCTTAGTGGGCCGTCCCCCGGATGTTAAGCCTCACAGGACTCTAATTCCTGGAAAGAGCTAATCCAGGTGACGACTCCACACTAAGAGAAGGCGGATTCGGGTTTGACTAGTCTAAAAACGCTTTCTCTACCAAAAATTTTCCAGGTCCACTTCCTGATACACTTTTTAAACACCTTGGTAGACCGCAACTCTTATCCTCCACGCGCTCTCGGCCCACCGCTCCTTGTCATCTGCTCACACCTGGCAGAAGTATTTTTAGTAGAGCCACAAAGAGATATGGAAGAGGTTGATTATGGAGAAACCCCAGCAAAGGCACCAAATGACTTGGATGCCTATGTACTCAAATCCAGGCGAAGGAGAAAGATGGAAGAGGGAACCTCACTTGAGGGCGAGAATGTAGTTTATGGGAAGAAACCCATCAATTTGGACGCTTATCAGCTAAAGTTATCTCGAGTCCAATCCAATGACAGATATGATCAGTACCCGTGGGTGTCTCCTATTGAAACAAGAGTGATTGAGGATGGGGCGTTGAGAGTTACCCTCAATGGGAGAGTATTCCAAAGTGAATGCAGTAAAGCTAAATAGCTCGACTCTTGATGAAGTGGCTAGGGAGCAACCCAAACCACCACTTCCCCCAAAAGTTGATGAGGATGAGCTAGTTATTAACCCCCCAGTAAACCATCTAAAGGAAATTCAAGCAAAATTCATCATTTAGAATTTGCTTGAAATATCGTAGAAGCATAGGATGGGGCTTGTGAAGAGATTGATGGAAATGCCTGCAACGCCCACAACTTCGGTAGTTTAAATGTATGCGGAAATTGGGGAAGGGATTACCCCTCACCAGCTATGAGCCATAACATTCGATCAGTCAGAGCTACCACAAGAGCTTGGTGCACATAACAGGGCACTGTTTATCAGGGTGTGAATCTTTTATCGGTCAATTCCCTGCAGGATGATGACGGGTTGGCCTTAAACATATGATCGCTCAAAGTCCTGCCTCATCTAGGACTGTGAGAGGATATGCTAACAAATTCTAGCACTGTAATTAGGCCATATGATGATTCTAAGAGGGGGGTGATTAGAGTCTTCAAAGTAGAGGTCACTGCAGGAGGGGTGACCTCTAAAGTAAAGTTCACCTCTAAAGTAAAGTTCACCCTACTCCAGCTACATCCTGACTTAGCCTCTTGTTCCATGTTGGGGTGCATCATCTCAGATGTTCTAGAGTCAGGGATACTACAATCCAAGGACTCAGTATGGTGCTTTCTCAGGAACATCGAACAACGTCCTTCAGTAGCCGATGATGGTAGAATTATGGTAGCAATTCTTGGTCCTCATGGTGGATATATTACTCTGGGGCAAATGGGTATCCCAACATAGTCGACAGTCAGAGACTATGACACGCTGCTGCCAACTTTTGCTATGCCCCAATTTAAGAAGTATACTGGCAACACGGACCCTCGTGCTCATCTCACGCACTACCAGAATGTGATGAGGGCTTTGAGAATAAGCGATCGTATGATTACCAAGCTGTTCATTGTTATGCTTGGAAGTCCTGTAAACGAGTGGTGCATTCATCTATGTATGGAGATTGCTTATGATTGGGGGCGCCTATCCCAAGCGATGGTAAATCATTATTGCTTCAACACCTTGATGGGCACTACAATGCAAAATTTTGAAGTAGTGAGGCTGAAGTAGGGGGAGAGTTTCAAGCCTTATTTTGAGCATTAGATGGCTACGTAAGTTAGGATGTAGTCTCGTCTGAGTCTGCCAGAAATGATTGTCAAGCTTCTAGATGGCGCGCTGCCATCTTACTGTAAAAGACTGGGGTCAGAAACCTTCCATAGTTACCAGGAAGTGTTTAATTGAGCTTAAAAGATAGAGTGTTACGACGCTTTGGAGAAGGCAGTGGAGCTGCTAACTAGTAAGCACTAGTACAAGAAAAGTGAATCCAACCCTGGTAGGTGAAGGCAAAGCAGCTAGTGGTACATCTAGTAAAAGAGGAGAAGGTGGCTGCTGTTTGATTACCCAAGGAGTATCATGGCATCTCCCCTTATACAACTAATCTGGGATTTCTATTTACCAAGCTATGGGAGCTTAAGAAAATGGAGAGCCTAAAAAAGCATGTCCCTCTAAGGCCCGAGGATAAGAACAATTAATACCATTACCATGTAGTAGTGGGGCATCGGATGAATAATTGTAAGGAGTTGTTGAAGGCTATCCAGAAGCTAGTGGATGATAAGATCATTCACGAACTGGCCATCAAACCGAGTACTAAAACAAACCCTTTGCCAAATTTTGAGGCAAATGTGGGAATGAGCTGGAGGAGGAGAAGGTCCTGAAGTGCGTATCTGAAAAGCTTGGGGAATTTGTGATGATGATTAGATCAGGAAGGGATCCTAATTATGTTTTGAAGATGCTAGAGAAAGAGTCAAGTCGCCAAGGGTTTGGAGGTGAGATCAAGGCATCTGAGGTCAACCTTGCTGGATTGTCGATTTTTATAGGTAAGAAAACTATATCGCTTTATGTAGGGTTGGACCTGTTAGGATAAGCACCAGCTAGTAAGGAAGACTAGTATGTTATGGAAATCAAGTCAGGTATGGACTCGGATGATGCAATGGAGATTCTCGCGTCACAGTCAAGCAATCGAGAAGTTAGGGATATGGAGGAGATCCCGAGGGTCAGCTTCAGTTTAGATGGCATGTCCCTATTTGATGGGAATGATGCACCATCTTCCCATCTTTTCAAATTTTATTCCTTGTGCTGGGTACAAAGCCTATTGGTAAACATAATAGCAACACTATTTCTATGCTCGCTCATAGGAGTGGCTAATCAATTGTATGATATGCAGTCAAAATAAATGAAGGGCACCTAGAATTACATTGCTGCAAAATTCCAGTCAGAGTTTGCATTCCACCGCTCCTTGTTGTCCTCTCATAGCTGGTAAGTTTCTCACCAATTACATAAAGCACTGGATGTTCATTTATGTGATAATGCCTGCAAGACCAACCGAACAGGTTGGTGTTAAGTTGATGGTAGAAGGGCCGAACAACTTGTATCACTACCACCTGTCAAGACTGATAATACTTGATTTCGATTAATTATCATATCACGCCCACCATCTTGACAAGGAATGAACGATTGGACTTCGTAATGTTCATGCAGTAGGGTCGTGAATACCTACCAATTCTATACTAGCAATGCTGTCAAGGTCTAACCCAAGAGTAAACATAGTGATTGATGAAGTGGAAGGCATGGAAGAAGATCCCCTGGCAGAAGTATTTTCAGCGGAGCCACAAAGAGATATGGGAGAGGTTGATCGTGAAGAAACCTCAAGAAAGGCACCAATTGACTTGGATGCCTATGTACTCAAATCCATGTGAAAGAGAAAGATGGAAGCGGGAACCTCACGTGAGGGTGAGATTATAGTTTATGGGAAGAAACCCATAAATTTGGATGCTTATCAGCTAAAGGGATCTCGAGTCCAATCCCACGATGGATATGATCAGTACCCATGGGTGACTCCTACTGAAACAAGAGTGATTAAGGATGAGGTGTTAAGAGTTACCAGTAGTGAGAGAGTATTGGAGGGAGAGAGTATTGGAGGGAGGATGCCTTAAAGCTAAACAACTCCACTCCTGATAAAGTGGTTAGGGAGCAACCCAAACCACTACTTCCCCCAAAAGTTGATGAGGATGAGCTAGATATTGACCCCCTGGTAAGCCATGTGAAGGGAATTCAAGCAAAATTCAACATTTGGAAGTTGCTTGAAATATTATAGAAGTATAGGATGGGGTTTTGTGAAGAAATTGATGGAAATGCCTATAATGCCCACAACGTCGATAGTTGAAATGTGTGCGGTAATCGGGGAAGGGATTACCCCTCGCCAGCTACGAGCTATAACATTCGATCAGTCAAAGCTGCCATAAGAGCTTGGTGGGCATAACAAGGCACTGTTTATCAGGATGTGAATCTTTGATCGGTCAATTCCCTGTATGATGGTTGATGATGGGTTGGCCTTAAACCTATGCCCGCTCAAAATCCTGCCTCATCTAGGACTGCGAGAGGATATGCTAACAAAGTCTAGCACTGTAATTCAGGCATATGATGATTCTAAGGGGGTGATCAGAGTCTTCGAAGTAGAGGCCACTGTAGGAGGGGTGACCTCTAAAGTAAAGTTCATCGTACTAGTTATTCCAGTGACGTATTCACTATAGCTAGGCCGGCCCTGGATTCACGCACTAGGGGCAGTCCCATCCACCTTACACCAAAATATTAAGCTTATTCACAATGGGCAATTAATAACTATCAAGGTAGAAGATGAGTTAGTTATGGAGGCTGCTACATTTGAGGAGAGAACGACACAAGGGTTGAGGGTGGCAGTAGCCATCGAAGGAAGGAAGAAGGAGCGTAGAACTCCAAAGGTGTATCATTTTTTCCCTAGAAGTTTGAAAAATCAAATGAAGAAACAAGGTTTACTCTCGGGAAGAGGTCTGGGGAAGCACCATTAAGGGATCATTAGAGCTACTAACTCAGTTCTAGTCACACCTGGGCTAGGATTAGGCTTTGCCCTAGGCAAGATAATGTATAAGCATAAGTGGCCCTTATTCTGCAACATGGTAAGCATCTACGAACCTAAAGGGAGTAAGGCGTATCTAGGGGAGCCTGAACTGTCAATTTTGAATGGGGAAGAAGTTAAAGGGCTCGAAATCTTCATTGATGTGCTTGAATTCATCGCTTACAAACTGATTAACCAACCTGAGGAGCCCTTATTATATGAGGAAGAGCCGATTTATACCATGGAGATTACCATAGCTGAACTGACCGAACCCGAGAATGAGGAGACACTTGAGGATGCAGTCACAGCTTTCATAAAATCCAAGAGCAAGTTGAAGAAAGGCGATGCTAGAGATCAAGCTGTATCCAACACTATCAAACACTTAACAGAAAAGCTTGCTCAGACTACCCTGAAGGATGAAGCAACTCTTGATACTCCCACTACAACAATTGAAGGTCCTCCATATGTGGAGGATGAAAATAATGATGATGTAATTCTAAACATTTCGGATGTTTTTGATAATTTTGCCTATGAGGCCAATTCAATGAAATACATTGATTTTACTTACTTGTTTGATGTTCTTCCAGATGGCACCATGCATTCTTGTAATCATACTTATAATGTCTTTAATATACATGATGCATCATTAAATGAAATTGACTTGGGTACGAATGAATCACCATAAATGGTGACAATTTCCGATGATTTGACTCTTGATGAAAATGGAGAGATAATAAATGTACTTAAATGTCACATGGTAGCCTTCACTTGATCATACAAGGACATGCCTGGGGTAGACAGACAGATCGCAGAGCACCATATCCCAACCGACCCTTTAATCAGACTAGTAAAACAAAAACTGTAATGCTTGAGACCTGAATGGGTAGAAAAAGTCAAGGAAGAATTAGCCAAGCAAATCGAGGCCAAATTCTTAGAAGTGGTTGAATACAAAACATGGTTAACCAACATCATCTCAGTGGCCAAGAAGGATGATAAAGTTAGAGTCTGTGTAGATTTTAGGGACTTAAACAAGGCCTCCCCAAAGGATAATTTTCCCCTACCCCACATAGACTTCTTGGTCAATAGCGCCGCTAGGGCAGCCATGTACTCCTTCATGGATGGTTTCTCAGGATACAATCAGATCTTAATGGCCACTACTGATAAAATCAAGATGACCTTCATCACAGAATAGGGTGTAAACTATTACAAAGTGATGTCATTTGGATTGAAAAACACCGGAGCAACATATCAGTGGGCCATCATAGCCCTTCTTCATGACATGATACACAAAGATTTTGAAGTCTACATGGATGACATGCTTGTCAAGTCACATACTAGAGAAGCGCACCTAGTTGTCTTGGACAAATTCCTCACCAGAATCGAAAAATACAACTTGTGTCTGAACCCAAAGAAGTGTGTATTCGGAGTAACTTCTGGGAAAATTCTAGGCCATATGTCAGCCAGAAAGGAATTGAAATGGACCCTGACAAAAGCTGAGCCATCAGGGAAATGCCTGTGCCAAAAACAAAGAAAGAAGTCTGCATATTTCTGGAGTCTCTACAGTATATCAGCATATTCATTGCAAGACTCACAACAATCTGCGAACTGATATTCAAGCTCTTAAGAAAGGACCAACTAGTAGTTTGGAATGACAAATGTCAGATTGCGTTCAATAAAATTAAACAGTACCTGATAAACCCACTAGTCCTCCACCCACCAGAACCTGGAAAACCCCTAATCCTATACTTAGTGATTGAGGAAACATCAGTAGGGGTAATGCTTGTACAAGAGCATGAAGACAGGAGTGAGCATGAAATCTAGTACTTATGCAAGAAATTGCTTGAATATGAGTCACGTTACACTCTGGTGGAAAAGATTTGTACAGTAATGGTTTGGCTAATAAAGAAGCTACGCCATTATTTCCAATCTTACAGGATTTAGGCCATTGCTAAAATTGACCCGATGAAATACCTATGTCAGTCACCAACCTTAGCTAGAAAACTCTTAATGTGGTTACTACTCATATAAGAATTCGACATTGAGTATGTATCCAAGAAAGTGATTAAGGGATGAGCAGTCGTAGAATTTCTAGCCAACCAACCATTGGAATTCAATTACGTCAAGAATCTCGAATTCGCAGATGAACAATTAGCATTAATAGAAGAGACCAGAACTGAATGGAAGAAGCTATTCGATGGTGCCATGAATAAGAATGGGGTTGGTTTAGGAGTTATCTTGATAACCCCATAAAACGAAGTCATACCCCTATCAAAACTGTTGGAGTTCCCAGTAACAAACAACAGCGCAAAATATGAAGCCTGTCTATTTGGATTGGAGAAACTTAAGAAAGTTCAGGAGAAAGAAGCTTTGATAGTCAGGGATTCTACTTTGGTCATCAGATAAGTCATCGGAGAATGGGAAATCAAGGAAGAATCACTGCTACCATATGTAGAAGCAGTTTGGAAGGCCTCCCAAAGGTTCATGAAAATTACTTTTCAACCCAAACCAAGAGACAAAAACCAAATGGCTGATGCACTCTCTACACTAGCTGTCAATGTGGGAAGGTCCCCAGGCTCAACCAATAAAACCAGTTATTCTTTGGATAGCCAAAGAACCTTTCTACTGTCACCAGTAGTTGGTTCTTAGACATAGAAAAATTTTTGCGAATTAGAGAATATCTAGAGGGAGCAATAGACTCGGAACAAACTTCTTTGCGATGGTTGGTAGTACAATTCATATTAGTCGATTGAGATTTGTTCAAACGCACATCTGAAGGGTTGTTTCTTAGATATCTCATTGAAAAAGAGGCATTGATGGTCATTCGACAAGCACATGTGGGAGATTATGGGCCCCACATAAACGGTCTGGCACTTGCAAAGAAAATTCAGAGCCAAGGCTATTTTTGGATGAAAATGGTCTCGGATTGCGTCGTTGAAGTAAGAAAATGCCACGAGTGCTAGATTTATGGGGACATCAACCACTTACCCCCATCTAATCTCCATAGCTTATATACTCCTTGGCCATTCTTAGTGTGGGTCATCGACATTATTGATGAGATTCGACCAAGTTCATCTAACAAACATTATTTTATTGTAGTAGTAGTCGACTATTTTTCAAATGGGTAGACGCCAAATATTACACCAATATCACCACTAAGAAGATGACCAAGTTCGTAGAAAAATAAATCTTTGACCGAAATGGTATCCCACATCACATCGTATCAGATAATGGGGTTCAGTTCCAAGTAGCTACATCAGATCTGATAGAGAAATATGGGATCGAACACCATCGATCATTGCCATACAGACCACAAGCTAATGGGGCAGTAGAGGCAGCCAATAAATCGATCAAGAAAATTTTGAGCAAAATGGTTGTCACCTACAGAGATTGGGTTGATAAACTATTATTCGCAATATGGGGATATAGAACTAGCATCAAAACTCATACCAACCAAACCCCATTCTCACTGTATATGGGATGGAGGTAGTACTGCCAGTCGAAATGGTAGTGAAATCCCTTCGAGTAGCCCTGGAAGCCAGATTAAAGGAATCAGATTGGGCAAGAGCTAGATTTGAGCAGCTAAACATGATAGATGAACAACGTCTGAAAGCATTAGACTACTTGCAGATGTATCAACAATGCATGGTTAAGGCATACAATAACCAGGTCAAACATAGAAGCCAACCTTTGAAAGCGGGTGATATGGTCCTGAAGTAGATGAGACCATCAAATGTGGATTTTCGAGGAAAGTTTCACCCAAACTGGGGAGGTCCTCACATCATGAAAAAGATCTTAAGCAAGGGAGCAGCCAAGATCATGGACATGGATGGGAACAAATTCGTCAACCCGATTAACCAAGACAAGCTCAAGTACTACCACGTTTAGGACAAAAAAGAAATAAATAAAAAAAGCATTACACAAAAAAAAGAGAAAAATGTCAAAAGTCAGTCCGACAACTAGCACTTGGCTAGCTGGGCAACAATTAAGAACTTTCTTTGTAAAAGAATAATAAAAGTTCGCTAAGTTGAAAACCCGTAAAGGGTGACTCAAGCAAAAATTAGGACACTATGAGGAATAGAGGGATCGCGAGTTAGAAAACGTCTTTTAGGCTAGTTGGTGGCAGGATTCAAATAATTGGAAAATTTGTACCCTCTTTAAAATCATTAATGAAATGTCATTATTGTTGCAAGATTTATGTTTATGTTATATGGATGTGTGCATGTAGAATATCACAGGTAAACATACCAAGTTTCAATAAAGTCTCATAATGTCAAAAACAAATTGTGAGTGAACGACACGGAGCGATGGGCCGAGAGGCGCGGTCCACCAGGGTGTTTAAGTGAAAATGAAAATGTACCAGGTCGAGGTCCCGAAAGTTTTGGTTGAGAAAGCGAAAATGTTTTTTATCTGTCAAACCTGAATCCAGCATCTCTTAGTGAAGAGTCACCACTCGGATTAGCTCTTTCCAGGAATTAGAGTCTTGTGAGGTTTAACGTCCGGGGGATGTCCCATTAAGACACAGAGATTCGGGTTCGGGATAAGTTGCTTATTTTTTGTTGGATCACATTATATTACATCTATAGAAAACTGTATTTCTTAATTGTGAATATTCACACTTAAGTCATTTTTTGAGTTATAATGTATGATTTAAAGTGCATATGGAAAGTAGTAAAACCATACGTAAAGCTATAAATAAATGCGGAAAAGTAAAGACTAAAGATTACACAGCCTCGAGGGATGCAACCGCCCGCCTAATCTTTTAATTGCATTTCCCAAAAAATAATTGAAATTGCGATACCCGAAGGAAAATTAAAATCCTAAGCATACATATAATCCTAATCTACCTGCACCTACAAAGGTTAGCACGAGATATGGCACAATATTTACACATATGTTCGATTTGATTTTGAGAAGGCCCTTGTGGCCTAATTAAAACATCGATGATTTAAAGTTCTTATTTAGAAATAAAACAATTTATTTTATTTACGTGTATGTTGATCATTTATTTAGTTAAAATGATTGCATGGTAAAAAGTGAGGTCTGTTATCCAGGATTAATTTGTATTCCCTTCGTGGGGGTATTCTAACATGAATTTCCCTTAATAAAGAAATTACAGATGACGAAGGAAAATTATAACATTTATTATAAAGTAAAAATCCTAGGTCCACAGATGAAATCCAAAGAAGAAGTATTAGACAAGGAGCACGTAATCAGTAATTCTAAGAACTCAAAGGCTTACCCTTTCGTTGTGAATCCACTTTGGCGTATTCGTTTGATTTCTGGGAGCGTTCCTCGTTGTCTTTTAGCTATGCATGTGAAGAAAAATAAACATGTTTATTTACCTTGAAGATACTTAATCTCGGGTTCTAAATTTATTTTAGAACCGAGAATATCGGAGGATTTTTGAAGAAAAGAAGAAAGTTGAAAATATATTTAAAAATCGTAAATTTCGGGATCCAAATGTGTTTTAGATCCGGAAGTAATTAAAGAATTTTTGTAAGAAATATTTTTGTTGTTTTTTTGTTAGTGTTTTTGCTTCTAAAAAATAGAGTTTTTCTCTCAAATTTCAAGCATCCTTCAATCCAAAATGAACCCCGTATTTATAGGGGAAAACAGCCTAGCTAGAAATTCCAGTGAGCCTCACTAGAATTTCCAGTAGGCTCGCTGGAATCCAACAAGCCTCATTGAAAATTATAGCGACACTCATTGGAATTTCCAGCTAGCTCGCTGGAAATCCTAGTGAGCCTCGCTAAAATTTCTAGCAAGGGGCTTGCTCGAAATTCCAGCGAGCCCTCATAGCTCGCTGGAATCCAACGAGTTGATGCACTAGGCTCGCCCGTTTGAATAGCCCTCATGGCTCGCTAGAATCCAACGAGTCAACGCACTGGGCTCGCCCATTCGGTGAGCCCAGTTTAGTTAGGCTTTTTCCTGATTTTTTCAAATTTATATATATTTTTAAATTTATTTATTTAATAAATTTTACCAAAATCTTTATTTTTCAAAATAATTGAAGTCCTTAACACAACTCGGCAATGAGGAACATTCCCATTCAGAGATCTTCAGATAATAAAAAATTGTGTGTTTTGAGGATAAAAATCCTAAAAAACCATCATCATTGAATGTGCGAGCTGGTACAAAATACCATGCTCACAGCTGCACCTCGTGTAATAATTGCTGGTTATCTAGTATGATCACACGAAATGGAGAGTAGGGATTGAGAAAATACCTGATCGGTGCGGCTGGTGATTTCTTTTTCCCCGATGGGCCTTCCTTTCTGGCATCGTGTTCTCATAGGGTTATCCGTTCCTTCTTCGGAATCCCTACGTACTTGGTGCCCTTTGCGGATGGGTCGACCATTTCTTTTCATGGCGTCCCTTTGATAATCGGCAACCATTTCTTTCTTTGGTTATGGTCATTGTGTGCCCCTTGTGAGTTGACCTACGGTTGGTTTTGACCGTTGGAACTGCCAGAATAGGGTGCCTGAATCCATTTCAAAAGCGACCCCATTGAGATAACCATTTCTTTCTTTGATTGATGGATGAGACTATTTCTTTCTTCAGTCGTTGAGATAACCGTTTCTTTCTTTGGTTGTATTTTGAATTTCCTTAATAGGATGTTAACTTACTGTGAGCACGGGATTTTGTACCAGCTCGCGCGTTCAATGATGACGGCTTTTCGGGAAATTTATCCTCGAATCACACGATTTTCGACCATCCGACGATCTTCATATAGGAATCCTCCTCGGACGTTTTAAATTATTTAACTA
>CATIWQ010323983.1:0-30030 GCA_949673415.1 Euphorbia schlechtendalii | reverse complement strand
GGGATTTTTTTTCTAAAAACTTGCTTTTTCAAAGGTTTTAGATTTTGGATAAGTGCCAAAAATTATTGATCACATTATTCCATTTTCTCTTAATTATGACATATTAGTTCATTTTTCATTGCAATAGAACGGACTAGCCCATAAGTTTAAGGTGCCCCTATCACCGCGAAGCTTTCTCTTGTACTAATCTGCCTCCTTAAGAAAAGATAGTACTTGAGCAAGTGGAGCACTTGTTGCCATATCGCATGTACCTCCCTCGTTAGAGGCTTGGAGTGTATTTTAGTGTAACAAGAACCTTCTACATCAACAACCCATTTATAACCCTCATGTAAATAAGCCATAGGCATTTTCCCTAGGGCGTTACCCAACAAACGCGATCATGCATTATATTTTCTTGCAGGTACACTCCTTAGTATCTTCATGGTATTAAGATGAACCAAACTTAGAATATAGACTAGCCAAAAATTCTACACGTAGGAGTTTTATGGTTGGAAGTTCAGACGTTGCATGCAATGTGCTATGTGTATACTGCTTTCAAATTGTCACTAAACAAATGTCATACTAACCACGAATTTTTATGCAGACACTTGAACGCACACACTCATGATATTAAATGTACATATCACGATACCAAACCAATATCACATACACTTAGGCACAGTTGACACTATAGATCATGTCACCCTAGGACAACATAAAACCACAAAGGGACATCACTTACCCCTTTTTCAACGAGATGTCCACTTGACATCCCGCTATTAGCCTGCACATGGTATACCTTCCTTTTACTACATAATGTCCACTTGACATCCGACACTTAGCCCACAAGGGGCAATAATATGTCCTACACATAATCTTTGAGATGTTCACTCAACATCCAACTCATAGCCCTTCCAGGGTAATCACACACACCAAAAGCCCAAACAAGGCAAATACCTATCCAAAACCATTTTTTCCCACAGGATATCCCAGTTGATGTCCTAACCTAAGCCCACACGGGGCGAACTTACTTCAAAAAAACCTTACCTTACCAAATCTTCAAGGGTATATGCTTCCTACTTGAATCATTCACCCACACGAGGTAATAATTTACGTATCATTACATACCCTCAAATAGTGATGACCACATAGGTATCCAAAACTTCACCCTAGTTAGGTAAAATAACCAAATCATTCATTAGGTAGCTACATACGGTAGTTGCTTTCATTTCATTAGGGTATGTCACACTGCCCACCCGAAATCAATTTGACCTCCTCATTCCATGAGACCTAGTCATAGTACAAAACCTTGAACCATTGACCTTTTACCACACAGGTAGCTTAGTTACCTCACTCACATCACTCATATTACAAAGTCACACAGACATTGTACAAATCTCAAGTCCAACCCCCGTTGTTGGATTTTCATGTCCACCTATTTTCATCTTTACCTAACGATTAACCTGTTTGTTTCAAATGGATTGACATACATGTTATTTCACATCAAGGCATGCTAACCCCTTGTGAATGCAGCCATAACATTAAACATCTCACACATTTTTTTTCTTTGCATCATGAATCATATCATGAATCTTACATGCACAATTTGATCATCTGCTTGTGTATCTTAGCTTGGAAAAGGGCCACTCGTCTCTTGGTCTGTGTTTCTAAAATTGTGGCCAATTTGGAGGGGGTTCCATACACTGACTCAAGTGAGGACTCGGGTTCTGATTCAGATTCAGTTCAACATACATCTTTCATGGCCAATCCACGAGAAGAAGGTACGGGGAGAGGATCACCCTATCCTTATGGGATAAAATTCTCAACAATCTTCTGTGAGCGTCGAGATTGTAGTTGCCTTGAATGCCTTTGCCAACAGCGAATAGCTAGCATCGCTCATTCGCCAACACATCGGGAGAGCTCAGAATGTGGCATCTAGCCCGAAGGTCACCCTTAACAATGGTGGTACAGCTAGATGGCCTGAAATAGGGGGACCTCCCACCTCACACATGGTTCCCCCAACTACCTTTTATCAGTTCGGGGCAGGATAAAGTCAGCTGAACTAGGATCCGATTAGGCAGCTAGGATATATCTTTGCCAATCCTCCCCAATTCTTCTCGGGATAAATGGGGCAGCCGGCATTCATACCAAGGCCTTTCTACTAAGGAGTGACCCAACAGCCTATTCCCAGTTGGAGTACGTCAGTGACCTCATAATTCCAGGCACCTCAAATGCCCTATTTTGTTGCATATCCACAAGGGCAATATGGTTTCTATCCAAACACTATGAATGCCATCCTCCAACAACCAGACATGGCCGAATTGTAGCAATAATTCTTGGCCACTCACGGTCACCATCTCATGAACACATACCCTGCACAATAGGCAATCAGGGATGAATACAACTTATCCCCAAACTTTGCAATGTCGAAATTTGAAAAGTATGTGGTGTCTGGCGACCCGCGCGCTCACCTAATGCATTATTAGACGGTGATGAGGGCATTAAGGGTCAGCGAACAGATGATGGCTTATCTCTTTGTCATCACCTTGGGCCACCTAGTCAATGAATGGTATAACCACCTTCCGCTAGACATAGCTACCAATTGGAATAGCCTTGCTCAAGCTATGATGGAGCATTATGGTTTCAACTCTCAAATGAAAACCACAATGCAACATTCTGGAGGCTATAAGGTAAGAGCAGGGTGAGAACTTCAAATCCTACTTTGCACGTGGATGGCCACACAAGTCAGACTTCGGGCTCGCTTAAGTCTACCGGAGATGATAACTAAAATTCTGGATGGTGCACTACCATCATACAGGAACAAGTTCGGGTCAGACATCTTTACGAGCTATCAGGAAGTATTTGAGAAGGTGGATAAGATGGAGCACTTTGAATCCATAGAGCACTTTGAATCTGAGCAGCGCTAGAAGAACCCATGGATGATTATGTAATAAATTAGCTTTTAGCTACTTTGCCCACGTGGCATTTGAATTTTGAATAAATTGAACTTTGTTTATTTTCTTGATATTCTATCAATGACATCACGCATTCTCATAATCATATACATATTGTTTTTAGCACATGTGACACATCATTTCATGAAATTAATTTGGGTATAAATGGTTTCCCCACAATAAATTCAAATAATTTGACTCTTGAGAGAAAATGAGAGACAAATACATGTACTTAGATAATGCGTGATAGTAATTACCTCATCATACAAGGATGAAAGATCAATGGAAAGACCTCCAAACATGAAAAGTCCACTGACTCTCGCAAAGATAAAAAGAATCGGAGCTAGAATAAGGCCAAACTATCGACCAAGCAAGTTAGGACCATACAACTAGCGCAATGTCACAAAGAAGGAGTCAGATCATGGAACACGTCAACAACTCCATCACAACCATTCACAAGACCAAACAACCAAAGCAATGTCACAAAGAAGGGGTTGGATCATTGCACACTTCAATAACTCCATTCATAAGACAAAACAATCGGTGCAATGCCACAAAGAAGGAGTTGGATCATTGAACACGTCAACAACTCCATCACCACCATTCATAAGACCAGACAACCGGTACAATACCATAAAGAAGGAGTCAGATTGTTGAACATGTCAACAGTTTCTTCACACAACTTACTACTATTTGTGGGGAAATCATCACTGATGATCAAGACTCATCATCACATACACCTAAAGCTGACAAAGCAGCATGAACTCTGAACAATCGATCAGAAACACTGAACGAGATAATAATTGAAGTCATGGACATGGAAGGCAGTCGATCTACCAAATCAACCAAGTTTTACACAATTGCTAGCATGCATAGGTGAAAGAAATAAATCGATAAAAAGCAATGCAATAAAAAATAAATTTGTATTTAGCCTGTCAATTAACACTCGGTTAATTGAGCAAAAATTAGGGCTTTTTTTCAAAGCACAAAAAGAATAGTCCGCTGAGTTGAAAACCCGAAAAGGAAGGCTCAGGCAAAACTTAGGACATTGAGAGAACCACATTGGTTAGAAAACCTGAAAGGGCTAATTGAGCAGGAGTCAAATCATTTGAAACATTTATACCCCTGTTAAGTTCATCAATGAATTGTCATTTTTGTTGAAGCCTTATGCATATGCTTATCTTGATTGCTTGCATGCCAATGGTAGAATATCGTAAGTAAACATCCAAATGAAAAAATAAAGAAAAGTGAGTCTGCTGGACTGAAAACCTAAAAAGGCGGTCCAAGAAAAAATAAGACAAGGTTTGATAGATTGAAAACCCGCAAGGGAGGTCTATGCACAAGTTAGAACCAATATCGAATTCATCATCTCCTCCTCGGAACGGTACGTACACGTTATTATATACCTTCAACACTTCAAGCAAACAGCTTCCAAGCGAGCATCACCGATATAATGTGGGACCAACCACTCATCCAGACTTTCTCAAACCAGATTCAAACTATGAACTTGAATATGATTCAACGAACCCATGGTCATCGCTTTGGAGAAGTCATCCATGGAATCCTTAACAAGACAAACACTAGGGGCAACAATGCACTAGCACAAGAAAAGGCTTTTCAATGCACGAAGCCCATGACACCTATAACATATGAACATACATCATATGATAAATATTGTTCATGCATAAAATCATGCATACATTACATACGCATCACATTATTTATAGGTAAAGACAATGCCAAACTAGGGCAACATTGTCCCGATAAACGAGAACCTCCACATGAAGAACCTACAAACAAGACAATGGCCCACTCAAGCCTAAAGTCAAAGTTGCGACATCACAAAAGCCTCCTTAAACTAGGTAACTTATTTATTCCTCATGTTTTAATTTTTTGATGGAAGGGGCAAAAATTTTTACTCTCAGCAATCTCAATCAAGGAATTAAAACATATGTCACAAGTACCTACTAATAAAATTCCTCGTTCTTACAGGTACCCCTTCAACTCATAAAGGGCATCTATGTCAGACTCACAACGGTCAACATATCATCAAAGGCATGGAGCACACGGCTTTCATACTTTCCCCAGCAGTTCTGAGGGTCACAGTCAACCCAGAGGTCAACTCACAAGGGCCATACAATTAAGACCACAACAGTCAACCATCCCACAGCAGATTTCGATAAAGACTTACCATAATCAACATATCATCAAAGGCATGGAGCACACAACTTCCATCCTTTCCCCAACAGTTCTGAGATTTACAATCAACCCAGAGGTCAACTCATAAGGGGCATATAATTTAGACCGTAATGGTCAACCATCCCATAACGGATTTTGACAAAGACTTACCCCAGTCAACATATCATCAAAGGCATAGAGTACATAGCTTTCATCCTTTCCCCAGCTGTTCCGAGGGTCACAATCAACCCAGAGGTTAACTCGTAAGGGGCATACAATTCAGACCACAATGGTCAACCATCCCACAGTAGATTTTGACAAAGATTTACCGTAGTCAACATATCATCAAAGGCATGGAGCACACAGCTTTCATCCTTTCCCCAGCAGTTCTAAAGGTTACAGTTAACCCAGAGGTCAACTCACAAGGGGCACACAATTTAGACCACAATGTTCAACCATCCCACAGCGAATTCCGATGAATATTTTCCACAGTCGACGTATTATCAAAGGCATTGAGCACACAACTTTCATCCTTTCCCTAGCAGTTCCGAGTGTCATAGTCAACTCACAAAGGGCATCCACCGCAAACTTTCTACGATCCACATACCCTCCGGGACTTTCTACAGTCCATATCTCTTTTCACACTTTTTACAATCATCGGACTTTCTACAGTTCGCATTCCTTTTTAGACTTTTTACAATCCAAATCTTCTTCAAACTTTTTACATTCACCGAACTTTCTACAATCCGCATTCCTTTTTAGACTTTTTACAGTCAATGGGCTTTCTACAGTCTACATTCCTTTTTAGATTTTTTACAGTCAACGGACTTTCTACAGTCCAAATCTTCTTGTGACTTTTTACAGTCAACGGACTTTCTACAGTTTGCATTCCTTTTTAGACTTTTTTTACTGTCAACGAACTTTCTATAGTCCTCTTTCCTTCTGACTTTTTACAGTCAAACCAACTTACTACAGTTCAAAATCTTTCAACTTTTTACAGTCAACCGAACTTACTACAGTTCAAAATCTTTCAACTTTTTACAGTCAAACAAACTTACTATAGTTCAAAATCTTCTGACTTTTTACAGTCAACCGAACTTTCTACAGTTCAAAATCTTCTGACTTTTTACAATTAACCAAACTTTCTACAGTTCAAAATCTTTCAACTTTTTACAGTCAATCAAAATTTCTACAAGTTCAAAATTTTCTAACTTTCTACAGTCAACGAACTTTCTACAGTTCGAACATAGGACTGACTTTTTACAATTAATGAACTTCTACAGTTCGTAGAATTTTCTGACTTTTTACAGTCGATGAACTTTCCATAGTTCGCAAATTCCCAGACTTGTCACAGTCAAATGAACTTTCGATAGTTCGTAAATTCCTTGACTTTTCATAGTCAAACGAACTTTCTACAGTTCACACATTTTCGACTTTCTATAGTCGGTGAACATTCTACAGTTTGCAAATTTCTGACTTTCTATAGTCGGTGAACTTTCTACTGTTCGCAATTCTCTGACTTTCTACAGTCGGTGAACTTTCTACAGTTCGGAATTCTCTAACTTTTTACAGTCAAACAAACTTTCTACCGTTCACAAATCTCTAACTTTTTACAGTCAAATGAACTTTCTACAGTTCACATCTTTTCTAACTTTTTACAGTCAATGAACTTTCTATAGTTCACATCTTATCCCGTCCTTTATTTGATCAGTGGATTTTCTACATTCCACGTTGGTAGTAGGCTTGTAATAGCCAACACATGGGATTCTCAACCAGGAGGATGGATTCACATGGTCAACGTTCTCTCCTCAACGATTCCAGCGGTATCAATCAACCGAAGGTCAACCTTCATGGGGAAATCATTGCCAAGTAGATAATTCAAAAGGGACATCAAGAGACCAATCCCCGGCAATGCCGCACTAAGATGAAATCTTCCAACCATCCCCAGAAAGTGCCAACCATTACCGGGCAGGTATTATCTATAAACCCCGCTACTCTTTCAATCGTGGGACCATACTGATCTCATATCAGTAGTGATCCCACGAGGGGTAGCCTATGAGCGCGTGATTTTTACACCCAACTCACGAGTTCTATGATGAAGCTATAATTTTTTCCTTGTTAGCTTTTCAATTTTTATAGGGTTCTAAAATCATCTGGGAATCATCCACCTTATTTCTTTAGGCTTCCTTTTCTTAAAAAAAAGCCCAAGCCCAAAATAAAAGCCCAATCTGGCGATGCAATTTCGTTAACGACATCGCAATGTCGTTAATGATACCATCTTTACAAATAGACCAAAAATGCAATTTCTGCATCATTTGGTCAAAAAGACCCAACTTTAACCCATAATTCTAGATTTTCTCCACCTAACACCCTGTCAACATGATGCCATCCAACATCATGCATAATTAAAGGAAGAAAATTATTTAAAATGATAAAAATAGGTGGAGAAAGTGGGACTTTTTGGATTGAAGGGAGCCCCATAAGAAAAGGGCTGAATTATCTTCATGGAGGCGGAGAGTTGCAGAAAGGGGGCTGACATTTACAAGAAGTGAGAGCTCACATTTTAGTAAGGGGAAAGAGAGGAAAAGGCCTGGAGAGTAGGGAACATTCTTTCATGAATTCTTGGGTGTTCTTAAGAAAAACACCAAACTTTCACCCCTAAAACTTGAATTTTCGAGTTAGTTAGATTAAATACTTGAGGTTTAGACTTGAATGGAGAGTTTACAATATCTTTATCACTCACTTGAAGGTTACTACACCTTCTGAAATATCCACTTTGGCAAGGAATAGATCCCTTCCAAAGATTTTCGATAAAGCACAAAAAACAACCAAAAAGAAACAATGAGAGCTTCCCGGAGCACTTCATGGACCTTAAAGAACGCGGATCCATAACTACAGGGTAAGCCTTTGAGCTCCTAGAGTTTGTGCTTACATTTATATGCTTTTCTTTTCGAAGTTTCATTTTCTTTTCAATTTTTTTTTTCATTTTTGCACACCAATCTATTTTCTGTAAATGGCATTATGATTTCAAATCATTTTGAATATTTTGTTTATATAAAAATATTTGACACATCTTGAGCTTTTTGGAATGATAAAGATCATAAAAATTGGTTAAGTATAACAAAAGTTATGATCGTTTAAAGTTTTGGATTTTCATTTTGCTGTCATTTGCTGTTTCTGTGTTTTTTCTACAGGTTTGGAAACTCAATGTCGCTAACGACATTGACTAATGTTTTTAATGACATTGGCTTTGGCAGAATGTATTTTTACTTTGTTTTGCTCCGTTTCGAATCGTTTGAGCCCGGAATGACCAGCTTAGACCCTTTTGAACTTAGGTATGCATCATTGGGGGTAACAAACCTTGAAATTGTAATTATTCAAGAGTTATATGTGATTTATAAATGTATTAACATGTTGATTAAGGTTTGGAGTAGCAACGGAAGCACTTCGAGCCATTCATATTGATATCGCCCTTCACAGGGAAGTCGGTAACGATATGGATGACATAGTTACAGTTGTAAACCCAAACGATGGCTATGTTATGCATGTTCGGCCTAGATTTATGTTTCTAAATATTGTTTTAGGTCACCCCCACAAAGGGAGTAAAAATTATTCCCGGATAACAGTCCTCACTACTTTGCCATGCAGTCATTTTTACTAATAAAATCGACTAACATACGTGTAAATAAAAATGAAACATTTTTATTTTAATAACTTTAAATCATCGATGTTTTAATTAGGCCACACAGGCCTCGCTAAAATCAAATCAAACATATGTGCCATATCTCGTGCTAAACTTTGTGGATGTAGGTTAGATGTATGCCTAGGAATTTATTTTTCCTTCGGGTATTGCAAATATTTTACGGGAAATGTAATTAATAGATTAGGTGGGCGGTTGCATCCCCCGAGGTTGTATAATTTGTAATCTTTACTTTTACACATTTACTTTTCACATTTATTTAATACTTTATGGATGGTTTACTACTTTCCGCATGCACTTTAAATCATGCATTTCAGACTCAAAAATGACCTAAGTGCGAATATACATAACTAAGAAAATACGATTTTCTATAGATGTAATATAATGTGATCACATAAGAAATAAGCAACTTATCCCAGACCCAAATCTCTGTGTCTTGGTGGGCCGTCCCCTGGATTTTAAGCCTCACAGGACTTTAATTCATGGAAAGAGCTAATCTAGGTGGCGACCACACTAAGAGATGGCGGATTCGGGTTCGAACCTATCTAAAACATTTTCGCTCTCTTTCAAACCTTTTCTGGTTTCCATGACTCGATGCACTTTTTCAAACACCCCGGTGGATCGTGCCTATCATCCAGCCCGCTCTCAGCCCACCGCTCCATGTCGTCTGCTCACAGGACACATTTGTGTTTTTATATTAATTGGGATTACAATTAAACATACTCATATGTTCATACTTAAAATAGTTTCGTAGAACCATGTATTAAACATTTCATTTGATTGCACGATCAATTATAAAGCGAACAAATCTTCATATATAAGTGTGAGATATGCAATATTGCATGCAACAATTTTATTTTTATGTTTAAGATCAAAAAGTTATATATATTATTTCCCCTACAATAGCTTTTGGTCATAAGCCCAATATTTATTATCTAAAAGTTTTTAGTCATGATGTATTTGTGTCTATAAATTCATCATAATAAACAAAAATGGGTCATGAAAAGAGATTAGAAATTTATATTTGATATAAATCTCCATTAACAAAGTATCTTGAACCTTTAAAATACATATGTTTATTGCAATATTTACAGATTGTCAATGGAAATATTTTTCTAAAATTTAGGGGGAGAAAGTGGAAATATAATTTTGGAAAAGCTACTCTGATATAATGTTTCATCGCCAAATAATGTTGAAATTCTTAAATGAAAAATGAACAATAGCACTATATAAATTCAATACGCTTGAAGCGTGGATAACCAATTGGTTTACATTATAAAATCCTCGAAATTTATCGACAATAAAGATAGTATGATTGAGGATAAATGTACTAATATATATACTTCCTGAAGAAGTACTAGCACCTGAAGTGCAAACAATTAAAGTTGTTTGAAAATCATGATTGAAATAAGTTATGTTAGTACTTGTAAAAGATGAAATTGATATAAAATGGTTATATAACATAATTTTCTTATAATGCGGCAATGAAAATATGAACCCCGAATCGAAGTTTGATCAAGAATTTCAAACTATATGCGATTGCCTAAAATGTAAAGCTTTAGCTTTAATACAAGTAGAACTATGTTTGCTTGAAAATGAAAAGTATCCAGACCTGTAGTTCGAACACAATAAGGGAAATAAAATTCATGTCGTACTCATGGGTTCTAACAAGAGAAATAAAAGAAAAAAATGTTGTGATATATTTAGCTAGAATTCTCATATTTTTCTCAAAAACCCATGATTTTTTTATGAGGAGATATATTCACCTGCAGTGGATGCAATATTATATTTAATATCTTTAATCAATGCAAGAAAATTTATATATGCACTTAATAAATTTTGTTATAGTTTACCTATATGGTTCACTTAAAACTGATATTTAAGCAAAAATCCCCGGAGGATTAATATTGGAGGAAAAGTATGGTAAACAATGCATTTATTTGATATAGTTGTGAGGATCTATGTATGAGTTAAATTATTTTGGATACATGTGGCAAATAGATAACCATGGAAGATCCGAAGATAATTTATGAAGATAACGCCATCATTATTTCTCATTTGAAGGATATGTCTTGACCACTCTATATTTGAGGAAAAGTAAAATTGCTGATGAATATTGTACTTTCCTTGCTAAGTTTTTGTTCCACTGGGTTTTCCTTGGTAAGGTTTTAATGATGCAAATTCATAATGCATAGACATATTCTTGCGAACAGGAGGAGTAAACATTGCACTCTTTTTTCCCACAGGGTTTTTCTTTGGTAAGGTTTTTTTTTTAAAGATGCTATGTCCTGTTCGCGAAAATGAACATCAAAGGGAAAGTGTTGTAAAACTGCATATGGATATTGTACTCTTTTTCCTTTGCAATGGTTTTTTTCCCACTAGGTTTTCCTTAGCAAGGTTTTAACGAGACATATTTATATTTGATAGTTATATTCTTATGAACAGGGGAAGTAAACACTGTACTCTTTTTCCATTAACCAAAAGTTTTATCTCATAGGGTTTTCCTTGGTGGGGTTTTTAATGAGGCATTATCCCATTAGCGAAAATGGACATCAAAGGGGAAATGTTGTAAATATATGTAATTGTAACATATTGTATTAAGTTGTATTGATGTCCATAACTCTTATCATTTACTATGTAACTTGTGTCCTTACTAATTCTTTGTTTATGCCTATAAATATAGGCTTGTTGTAAGGTATACAGGATGAGAATAATAGTACAATACACATACTTTCTCTCTACATTTCTTGTTCTCTACTTCTCTCTATATTCATGTAATGTATATTCTTGTTGATTCATTTTATTTACAACATAATGTACTCATGCCTTTTCTAGTTAAATTAAGTGCATATTCATGTAATTAATTGAAAAAGAATATCAATTCACCATTTAATTGCCAAATTATCAATAATCATTTAATGGACTAAAATTAAGCACAAAAATTATTAAAATAAAAAACATCGCCTCTAGGATCTTCCCGGGCTCGACGGTGGGCTCCTTGTAAAAAGGACCACTGTTGGTCTAGTTTGCATAAACCAGACCACTACTGGTCTAACTAAATCGACAGCAATCCAGCCTGCCAACACGATGCTGGTTCACCTAAAGCGGCGTCACCAGTTTTCATCCTAAAATCCATCACAAATCCATCCTAGTGCATCTAAATTATTGGGCAATCACTCCTAAACTATTATCATGCATTATTATCAATCAATTTCATCAAACTTCATCTAATTTTCTAATTTCAATTTTTCACAAAATTGATTAAATTCAAAATCTAAGCAAAAAGCTAACGAATAGTAGGCTTACTTGGCATTAGGAGGCTTGCCCGGCTAGATCGGGAACTAGTGTGACCTTTGATTCGAGAGTATACCTGAGAAAATCCTTCAAGGTCAAGAGAGAGTTTACTTTCCATATTGGTAATATTCTCAAACCGTGCTCACCCTCCTCGAGCTCCTTGATCTTCGGCTTGAATTTTCAATGACCTTTTGTTTTGTTGAACATATTGGTTTGAAGAATTTGAGAAAATAATGAAAGAGTAAAAAAGTTAGAGAGAAAATGGAGAAAGGGGGTGATTGGTGTGTTTGAAAAATGAACAAAAAGAAGAAGGAAAAGAAGTGGAGGGAAAACCTTTTTGGGCTCTCCCACTTGGGCTAAAAAATTTCAGCCATATTCTCCACTCCCTACACTATTGTCATTCTTTTTCACTGGTGTCGGAATTCGCCCTCAGCGCCAGTATTCCCTACACCGCCGCTAACCATCGTCGATTAATCTGTACCCCCGCCAGCATTTTCATCTAACTTAAATCCATTCTCGACACTTTTTATGATCAAAATATACTCGGATTTATTTTGTTTTAAATAAATTCCTTCCAAAAATCAATTCATCTTCGAAATAAATAAATTCATTTTCAATTTAATTCTGTCCTTCCAAAAATTAATTCTTTCTAAAATTAATTCATTCCTAAAATGAGTTAATTCTTCCCAAATTAATTCCTTCCAATTAAATTACCCCAATTAACTAAAAATTTTCAAGGGGCAATTTTTATTCCCTTTAAATTTATTCAATATTTTAATCCTCTTTTAAGACACCCAAAACCTTACCTAAACCTTATCAAAATTAATTTCCTCATCAAATCAACATCTTCTTTGGGCCTAAAACCAACCTCTTCAAAAGATTCCTTGCCGAGATTTCGGACAAGGCCAAATTTCTTCTACTTTATTTCATTTATTTTTGCGTTTTATTTCTTGATTGAAGGGACAAAATATTTTATTTCAAAAATGTCAATCAAGGAGTTAAAATATGTTCATTGACATCTCTAATTCAAAAAACAACATTTATTGCATGCAGATTTATAAACTCGATTAAATTATTTTCTCGTCGAAGTTCATTCTTCAAGGTTAACGAAGACAACTCAATTATTTCCTAATGATTCCGAAAATCAGAAAATATCCATATTGGGGGATTTCCAAAGAGCATGATGATCTTCCATATTTTGAGGTCAACTTCGGCACTAAATTATCCAAGTGATTTCGAAAATAAAAAAACATCCATGTTGGGGTTTCGAAAGAGGATAATGGTCTTCCATGTTTTTGTTCACAAGATTTTGACTATACTCATTCTGAAAGACTTATACCCAGTAACGGAGTCAAAAACTTGTTCCTCACTTTTCTACTGATAAGATAAAAGTTCTAAATACGAACAGGTGTTGTTAGTACTGCTTATCAAATAGAAAAATGATGATAATTGTTGCGATGTAGTTTTAAAAGATATCGATCCCACTGTGGGAAGGAATTCGGTTCTAAGGACCAACTAGAGTTACGAAAAAAAAGAAAATATAATAAATTGTAGGGTTTTGAAATAGTGGACTGATTAATAAACAAATTCATGAACAGATTAGAGAATATATAAACTATATAGATATTCCCTAAGAACAAGTATAATAGAGAAAAACATGCAAAATCATCAAGAATATTTCGTACACTAGATAACTTTAATAAACACGGTTCTAGACGCCCAAATATTCAATAATTGACGTAGAGAAACACATGAAATGACTTTTCTAAATCTAGGGTAAATGAATTATGACACTTATAAAAACTTGGATAACAATATTATTATGCTTAGTACGAGTCGCTCTCACATAGCCATATTTAGTAAGTTACCACTCCAAAATTGTTGGCTCATTAAACAGCGTTATAATCACAGATCCAATGATTATATACAATCTTGTTAACCCCGAAATCACTCTTAATGTTAACTCAAAAGAATATAACTTTATTAATATAAGAGACATAAGACCAAATACTCGTTATGACACATTAACATATCATAAATTTTGAAATAGAAAGTATAAGTAGAAAACAAAGTAAAGTTGAAAGGTATGCAAGTGAAAGCTAAAGTTGATCAAATTGTATCTACTCTTTTAATGGGAGTCGTCAATTCCCGCAATTCCTGCGTCTACTATGAATTCGGTCTCGACTTGTACAAAACCTCCGCTAAGATGCTATTCTCTGTGAATTTCGAATAAATGAATGTTGAATAATAGAAACTTTTGTTGATAAGTGCTTTGCAATTACACTCATACAACAATCGCTTGAATTTGTGGAGAAATCTAGTGATCGAAATAAGAATCGAGTCACTTATACATTTTTCTCACTAACACTTTGAACGTAGCTAGATCTAGATAATTTTCACTCTCTATCTATGCATACACTACTATTCTTTTCCCCCACTCTCTATATGCAGAAATTCGTTGATTGAACCTCTATTTATAGAGTGTGAAAGGTTGCGTCTATCCAAACGAATAGTCGTGTTCATTGGCGAAGAGTTGCATTCCTTCAATGTGAATGGATGAAAGGTTTCATCGTTATCTACAATGGAAAGGCACCTTTTCATGATTGGATTGCTTCCAAAAGGTGTCTTTTCATCTAACATCTGATGGTGGTTGATCGTTTTTATCCAGCGATTATTAGTTGAGAAGAGTTGATAAAAAACTGTCACAAGTCACGAGTGTGATATGCATGTCGCTATCATGAACATTAGTTGGTAACTTTCTAGTTGTGAAGAATGATAGGTCATGACCGTGAATGGGTGTCACGATCATGACATGTGCTTTTCTTTATGATTTCTCTGTGCAACTTTACCAATCTTTGACAACTTCGATCCTTAGCCAATTCCTTGTGTTCCACGCATCTTTTTGCACCTTTTTCACTCTTTTTTCATAGAAGTCCATCTTTGATCATTTTACTTCCAAGATTCACCTAGTTTCTACACTTGCATATAAAACACCTACGTACCTTGTGAAATCTATTACATAAAGTATAAAATGACTCTAAACCATATCATTTGAGGCGTAAAAATATCATGATAATAAGTGTAATTATACACTTATCACACCCCCACACTTAACTTTTTCCTTGTCCTCAATGTAAACACAACAAAAGTGTATGAGATAGTAATTCAAGTTCGTACCTCATTTAGCGAAAAGACTATTGCAGTGAGTACCACATTCCCATGTTGCATAAGATTCAAGTAAAAGTTTGAAATTTCCCACAAATTAGTAATGTGCAATTTATATAGTCAAGTTGCATATCTTTGATCTTAATGGAGGGCTAACCGAATTGCGTCTTCATATAAGCATTAGATGCTTACTCGAATATTTCCTTCTCTTAAGCACAGTATAAAGTATAAAGGACAAATGGAGCTCACTTTGAAAAGGTTGATCTTAAGGCATTTTTAGGTAACCTAGGATGCTAAAACACTCTTAGTGGTTGCATTTTATGCTCTATACCACTCTCCCTTTTTTTAGTGGTAGAATTTTATGCTCTATATCACTTTCACTCATTTTTTTCTTTTAAGAATATGTTTTTGAAGTACAGATTTTTCATGCTATGCTACTTTTTCTTTTTCACTCATTGAATGGTTGCAATTTTTGGTCCGTACCATTCCTCACCTTTTGCATAACTCATTGGTTATCCTCTCTTTCTTTTGATTTTTCTCTTAATACCATCATCCTTTATTGATCACTTCAAAGTATTATGGTTATAGTTTCCCAACACATCAAACACACTTAATACTTATAGGACGTATTCGAGAATAGCATATAAAACTCATAGTAAGAACACTACTAGATATTACTCCACTACTAACTTATCGGTAGCATTAAACTAACACTATATAACTTATACTAATTCATGTTGCATTGAAATATATCAAAACTTACTTGGAATGTTGCTTTTTGTTCACCACTTTTTTACTGATAAGTTTAATAACTTATTTTGAAGTATTGGTGTTGTCAATACAACTTATCAAATAGAAAAATGATGATAACTGCAAGTATAGTGTTGCGATGTGGTTTTAAAAAACATCGAACCCACAGGGAAGGAACCAGCTCTAAAGATCAACAAGAGGAATGGAACAAAAAAAATAATGTAGTTTAGTTTAGAGGATTGGAATGATGGATGGATAGACAAATGTATGAAAGATTAGAAAAGATAAAAGTATATAGATATTCCCTACGAACAAGTATAGCAAAGAGAACATGCAAAATAATCAAAGATATTACATACACTAGACTAATTTAATAGATTTGGTTCTAGATATTCAGATATTCAATTATTCACCTAGAGCAATACATGAAATGACTTTTCTAAATCTAGTGCAAATGAATTAAGATGATTATATAAACTTGGATCATAATATTACTATGCTTAGTACGGGTCACTCTCATATAGCCATATTTAGCAAGTTACAACTCCAAAAATGTTGGCTCACTAAACATCGTTATAATCACATATCCAGTGACTATACACAATCTCGGTAGCCCTGAAATTACACTTAAAGTTAACTCAAAAGCATATAACTTGATTAATATAAAAGACTCAACACGAAATACACACTATGACACATAGACATATCATAAACTTTAAAATAGAAAGTATAAGTAGAAAGCAAAGAAAAGTTGTAAGGTATGAAAGTGAAAGCTAAAGTTGATCAAACCATATCAACTCTTTAATTGGAGTCGTCAACTCCTGCAATTCCTACGTCTGCTTTGAATTCGATCTCGACTCGTACAGAACCTCCGCTAGGAAGCTATTCTTTGTGAATATTGAATAAATGAATATTGTAAAATGAAAACTTTTATTGATAAGTGATTTGCAATTACACTTATACAACAATCGCTTGAACATGTAGAGAAATCTAGTGATCAAAATAGGATTGGAATCACTTATACACTTTCTTGCTAACACTTGCGAACGTAGCAAAATCTAGATATTTTTACTCTCTACCTATGCATACATTATGCACTGTTTTTCCACCACTTGTGCCACACTTTGATTGCACAAAATTGGTAAGGTTTGAAGCCCTATTTATAGAGTTTGAAGGGTTGCGTCTATCCAAACGAAGAGTCGTGTCCATTAGCGAAAGATTGCATCACTTCATTGTGATTGGATGAGTTGGTTTGATCTTATCCACAATGGAAAGACACCTTTTCATGATTGGTTTACTTCCAAAATTGGTAGTTGATGGCTATTGATGGCGATTGATCATTCTTATCTGGCGGTTAGAAGTTAAGAAGAGTTGACCAAAAAACCGTCAAGGTTGCGATCGTGAAGTACATGTCACGACCGTGAATACTTTGTTGGCAACATTCTATTATGAAGAATACTAAGTCATGACCACGAATGGTTATCACGACCGTGGATTGTGTTTTTCTTCAGAATCCTTCTTGTAACTTTACCGATCTTTGACAGCTTCGATCCTAAGCCAAATCCTTAAGTTCCACACATCTTTTTGCACCTTTTTCACTCTTTTTTCATAGGTTTCCAATTTTAATTATTTTACTTCCAAGATTTACCCAGTATCTGCATTTGCATAAAAAACAACTACATACCACGTGAAATCTTTTATATGAAGTATAAAAATGATTTAAACTATAGTGTTTAATGTGTAAATTTATCATGATAATAAGTGTAATTATACACTTATCACACCCCCACACTTAACTTTTGCCTTATCCTCAAGTTAAATTCAACAGAAATGCATTAAATAGTATTCAAGTTCGTACCTTATTTGGCGAAAGACTATTGCAGTGAGTGCCACATTCCCACGTTGCATAAGATTCAAATAGAAGTTCAAAATTTTCCATGAATTAGTAATGTGCAATTTATATAGTTTAGTTGCATATCTTTTCTCTTAATGGAGGTTCAACTGAATCGCATCTTCATATAAGCGTTATATGCATACTCGAATATTACCTTCTCTTAAGCATAGTATAAAGTATAAAGGACATAAAAAGCACACTTTGAATAATTTTCTCTCAAGGCATTTTTAGGTAACCTATGATGCTAAAACACTCTCAGTGGTTGCACTTTATGCTCCATACCACTGTCCCCTTTTTTTAGTGGTTACATTTTATGCTCCATACCACTCTCTCATTTTTTTTTCTTTTTTTAAGCATATGTTTTTAATATAATTTGTACTTTGCACACATTTTTCATGCTGTGATATTTTTTCTTTTTTCACTCAATGAATGGTTGCAGTTTCTACTTCGTACCATTCTTCACCTTTTGCATAACTCATTGGTTATCCTCTCGTTCTTTTGATTTTTCACTCTTAATGCCCTCATCCTTTATTGATCAATTTCAAAGTATTATGGCTATAATTTCCTAACACGTTAAACACACTCAATACGTATCGGACTTATTCGAGATTTGCATATAAAACTCATCGTAAGAATACTATTAGATATTACTCCACTTAAACTTATAGGAAGCATTAAACTAAAATTATAAAACTATATAACTTATACTAATTCATGTTGCATTGAAATATATATCAAAACTTACTTGAAATGTTGTTTTCGAATGTTACACACCACTCATCCTTGCCAAATTTGATTAATGTTGTGCTAATAACGCTCAAAATTAACATGCGCTCAAATTTTTGCACTAACATCAAACTTGTAATACCTAACACTCATAATAACCTTGGATAAATGTTAGTAAAGTATAAGAATGGATAATAAATAACAAAAATATCAAGAAAAATTTTCAAATTCTTCGATTTTTTCATTTTTTTTAATTTTTTTGGATTTTTCGGGATTTTTACAAATGACCCCCCATTGAAGAACACAATGTCCTCATTGTGAGACATTTAATAAAAATCAAAACTAAAAACTACTCTAAACCACACAACTGAAAAGAACATAAAAGAAAAATAATTTGAACCCATTTTATTCTTCGAACTCGAATCTGGAGGGCTTGGTGAGATTTTCGAATTCTGCATTTTGAAATATGTATTCAACTTCTGGTTCAATGAAATGTTGGATTTCGTAAGTTGACGAACATCTTGCTATATGGAGGCAATGTCTAGGCTTGCTTGGTGACATCTTTTACGAACTTTCCTCTCCATGTATCATATGTACTTCCCGAGGCTTGCCTTGATTACTACTTTCGAACTGAACTTCCTCAACATCTTCTTCATCGGGTTGGTTTTCTCGAGTAGTAGATTCTTGCGTCTGTCTAAGCTTCCTTACCCTTACTATATATGGTAAAAATGTAAACTTTCCTCCTTCTTTGTTAACCAATCCGGCTCTTTTCATATACATTCCTCCCATAAAATTGAATTTCTCTCTCGGATTATATTGGTATGATAATTGGTTCTTCGCCCCCAAAATTATCCCACAAATTGTATTTGCGCCTCGAATTCTAGCCTTTTTATGTGTAGTCAGACTAGTGATGGACTCTAAAATATACATCGAAAACTTTGGTCGAAACTACGAAACTGCGCACTCCAATATTTCCAAGTCTTTCATTGACACTTTAGTTGTTTCATGTCGAAAGAAAAGACTTTGAGAAATAAATTTGTGAAGGTAGAGTAAGCTATTACTTCGGATGTTCTTGTTGGACGTGTTCTTGACATCGTATCGATCCAATCCCGTTAACTCAATCTAAATATATGTTAATTCATAATCTTCACCTTTCTCAATCTCATCGAAATTTTCTCCCAAACTAAACCACTTAATCAAATCCATTAAGGTGAATTTGTATTCTTCCCCTTCATTCTTGAATTTCCTTTTCAAGCTATTCCCATCTTCAGCAATAGTAATCAAGAATTCGAGGACCCATTTCTCGATAAAAGGAAATCACATATTCACAAACTTCTCCAATCCAAACAGCGAAAAACGCTCCTCTACCTTCCCATGAATCCCAGCATCAATAGCAAAAGTAGGATCGTAGAAAAGCGTACCATGAAAATCAAAGTTCTTGATTCTCAAGTGTCTTTTAACTTCTTCTTCACTATAGATTGGAAAGGGACAACCAAATTCATTTTGTTGTATCACCACTTTGCTCTTCTCCTTTCATGATGTTGATTTCTTTGGTTCCATTAAAATTGAAATTCAAGAACTTTGAAACATAGATTTGGGAGAACAGAAAACTTTGATTTTGCAAAAGGATTGAGATGTAGAAAAAGAGTTTTGATGAAAACAAACTAGGAAAAGAGGTTATTTTTATAGGAATTAGGATAATTATTGCCCTTCCAACTAATATATTCTAAATATAACCGTTAAAATATAGCTGTTACAGTAATAACTGCTGCACATATCACACGAGTCGCGATCACGAGGGTATGTCGTGATCGTGACTCTCTCTCATATAGACACAGATAGTTTCGATCAATATAATTAGGAGGGCGATACATGTCGCGGTCACGATATGTCAAAATCCAAAATATTTTCATCTTTTCTTTTATTTGAAAAACTATACTAATTTAAAAATACACACAAAATAATTAAAATATAATACCATATGTGTGTGTGTATATATATATTGGAAAACATAAGAGATTTTAAAAATCAATGGAGTTTTTCAATCCCTTGACTTCATATTCATGAATGAAATCTAACTTAACAACTTCTTGGATGCAAGCATCAATTAAGTCAAGTTTTATGCCAAAATCTTCATTCATAGGATATTTATCAGCTTTCCCCATGTTAAATTCAACACCATTTTCTCCTATCCTTAATTTAATTTTACCTTCCGAAACATCTATTAATGCTTTGCCAGTATGCATAAAAAGTCTTCCTAAGATTATTGGACATTTTTCATCATATGCAAAACCTAGCACAACAAAGTCTGTTAGGAAAACAAATTGATCCACTTTAACTAGTATATCCTCTATTATGCCATAAGGACGTTTAATAGACTGGTCAGCCAATTGCAAAACCATATTTGTCCTTTTAATCTTATCATCAAGTTTCAACTCTTTGAAAATCGATAAAGGCATAAGGTTTATACTTGCCCCAAGATCACATAAACATTTTGGAAAAGAAATGTTTCCAAGTTTACACGGAATTGTGAAACTTCTAGGATCTTTAAGTTTAGTGGGCATTGTAGCAGTTATTATTTTGCTACAATCTTCAGTTAAAGATACTTTTGATATTCCTTCTAAACTATGTTTTCGGGATAAAAGTTCTTTGATAAACTTACCGTAGTTAGGAATCTGAGTAATTGCTTCAATGAATGAGAGGTTGATTTCCAGACCTTTGAGTTTGTTGATGAAATCGATGAACTGTTTATCCTCATTTTTCTTCTTCATACTAAGTGGAAATGGTGGTTAAGGGGAATTAACCTTTCTAGATTCAGGTTGTTCATCCTCTCCTGCATTATCATTTGATTTACTCGGATAATCATCCGGTACTTCAACAACATCATTAGCAAGCATACCCGAAGGATTTGGTTCATCTAGTAATTTACCATAACAAAGGGCTATAGTATGCACATTTTCCTTAGGATTTCCTTATGTGTTACTAGGTAGGTGGCCTTTTCCTCTAGATGGAATATCACTTGCTAATTGACCAACTTGTATTTCTAAATTATGAATCAAAGATGATTGATTTTTAAACATTTGATCCATCTTATTTTCTAACTTTTTGTAACATTCTTTCGACTTTGATTGCTTATTACAAACTCCTTCTAAAAACTTGTCTATTTTACTTGTTAATTGCCCTATTCTATCAGTACTCTGATACTTCTTTTGTTGATTATCACTATACTTCCAATTAGAATTTCTATAGTTATTTCCATTATTACCATAAGAATTCCCTTGAATTTGAACATAACTAATTGCCCCTACACATGGGTTAAAGTTACACTCAAAAGCGATGTGTCAGATTTGACCACAATTTTCACATGTCAAAGGTTTATTCTTACTTATATGCATATTATCTATCTTATTAGATAAAGCAGATATTTGTGCTTGCATAATAGTAATAGAATCTAATTCATTGACCTTTTTAATTGAACTAGAGGATGTAGATGCAGCATGTGAATGAGTAGGATTAGTATTACTTACTTGTACTCTTTCCACTGGCCACATACTATTGTTACTTACCATATCTTCCAAAAGATCAAAAGCTTCTTGACTAGTTTTCTTCATAAGAGATCCCTCAGCCATAGCATCAATCGCTCCTCTTGTTGCATAATTTATTCCATTGTAGAAAGTTTGCAAAATAACATTTTGAGGTAAACCATGATGAGGACAAACTCGCTGAAGTTCCTTATAACATTCCCAGGCTTCGTATAAGGATTCACTATCTTTCTAGGTAAAGGAAGTGATTTCTTTAATGAGTCTTAGGTTTTGGCTAAAGGAAAATATTTAGTCAGAAAGGCTTGAGCTAATTGATTCCAAGTAGTGATTGAATTTGGGGGTAATGAATTCAACAAAACTTTCACTTTGTCACGGAACGTAAATGGAAATAAGCGAAGTTTAACTGCTTCATCAGGGACATTGGGCATTTTAAAAGTATCACAAACTTCTAAAAAGTTTACAATGTGAGAATTTGAATTTTCATTGGGTAGACCATAATACTGCACATTGTTGCTAATCATTTGAAGTAATGCTAATTTTATTTCAAATTGATTTGTTGCAATGGGTGGTCCAGCAATGCCTTGATTGTTACCATTGATGGTCGGAATAATATAATCCATTAACCTTGGTTGAGGTGGAACTAGATCCTGAACTTGGTCTTGATCATCGGCCATCCTTCTTTCTTATCTCTTATTTTTCCTCTTCCTTTTCTTACCAAATCGTTCTATTTCTGATTCGAAAGACACCAAACTTTCTCCCGAACTACGCGTACTTGTCATGCACACGCTAGAAAGAAAACTAGATGAATAAGAAAGAAAAGTATGTTAATAACAATGTATAAACATGTAAAAATAAAAACAAAAATAAAAATAAAAATAATTCTATTAATAACTAAATATAATTATTTATTCTCTGGTAATTTGATATCTAGAACGCACTTGCCTTCCATGGCAACGATGCCAAAAACTTGTTCGCCACTTTTCTATTGATAATTTTAATAACTTATTTTGAAGTATAGGTGTTTTCAATACCACTTATCAAATAGAAAAATGATGATAACTGAAAGTATATAGCCGCGATGTAGTTTTAAAAGATATCATAGCCATAAGGAAGGAACCAGCTCTAAAAATCAATAAGAGGAATGGAACAAAAGAAAATAATGTAGTTTAGTTTGGAGGATTGGAATGATGGATGGATAGACAAATGTATGAAAGATTAGAAAAGATAAAAGTATATAGATATTCCCTACGAACAAGTATAGCAAAGAAAACATGCAAAATCATCAAAGATATTACGTACACTAGATTAATTTAACAGATTCGGTTCTAGATATTCAGATATTTAATTATTCACGTCAAAGTAACATATGAAATGACTTTTCTAAATCTAGTGCAAACAAATTAAGACGATTATATAAACCTAGATAACAATATTACTATGCTTAGTACGGGTTGCTCTCACATAGACATATTTAGCAAGTTACCATTCAAAAAATGTTGGCTCACTAAACAGCATTATAATCACAGATCTAGTGATTATACTCAATCTCGTTAACCCCAAAACTACTCTTAAAGTTAACTCAAAAGCATATAACTTGATTAATATAAAAGACTCAACATGAAATACACATTATGACACATAAACATGTCATAAACTTCGAAGTAGAAAGTATAAGTAGAAAGTAAAGCAAGGTTGTAAGGTATGCAAGTGAAAGCTAAAGTTGATCAAACTTTATCCACTCTTTAATGGGAGTCATCAATTCCCGCAATTCCTGCATCTGCTTTGAATTCATTCTCGACTAGTACAGAACCTCCGTTAGGATGCTATTCTTTATGAATATCGAATAAACGATTATTGAAGAACGAAAACTTTTATTGATAAGTGATTTGCAATTACACTTATACAACGATTGCTCTAATATGTAGAGAAATCTAGCGATCGAAATAGGATTCGAATCACTTATACATTTTCTCGCTAACACCTACGAACGTAGCGAAATCTAGATATTTTTACTCTCTACCTATGCATACATTATGCACTATTTTTCCACCACTTATGCCACACTTTGATTGCACAAAATTGGTAAGTTTAAAGCCCTATTTATAGAGTTTGAAGGGTTGCGTCTATCCAAATGAAGAGTCGTGTCCATTGGTGAAAGATTGCATCACTTTATTATGATTGGATGAGTTGGTTTGATCTTATCCACAATGGAAAGACACCTTTTCATGATTGGTTGACTTCCAAAAGGTGTCTTTCTGTTTGGTAGTTGATGGTGGTTGATCGTTCTTATCTGGCGGTTGGTAGTTAAGAAGAGTTGACCAAAAAACTGTCAAGGTTGCAACCTCGAAGTACATGTCACAATCGTGAATACTTGGTTGGCAACTTTCTATTCTGAAGAATACTAAGTCGAGACCACTAATGGTTGTCATGATCGTGAATTGTGTTTTTCTTCAGAATCCTTCTTGTATCTTTACCGATCTTTGACGGCTTCGATCCTAAGTCAAATTAAGTTCCATGCATATTTTTGTACCTTTTTCACTCTTTTTTCATAGGTTTCCAACTTTAATCATTTTACTATCAAGATTTACCTAGTATCCGCATTTGCATAAGAAATAACTACATACCATGTGAAATCTTTTATATGAAGTATAAAAATGATTTAAACTATAGTGTTTAATGTGTAAATTTATCATGATAATAAGTGTTTTTATACACTTATCACTTTCGAATGTTACTCACCACTCATCTTTGCCAAATGCTAAATGTTGTGCCACAACCGCTCACACTTTCAACTCGAAACAACTTGTTCGAAATATGCACAAACATCGAACTTGTAATACCTAACACTTATAATAACCTTGGAACATATGTTAGTATAGCATAGGTATGGATAATGTATAAATAACATGAAATCAAGAAAATTTTCATTCTTCAAAATTTTTTTTATTTTATTCAATTTTTTTTGAATTTTTGGGATTTTTTCAAATGCCCCCCACACTAAAGAACACAATGTACTCATTATGAGACATTTTATTAAAAATGAAAAACAAATAACTAGTCTAAAATTTTGAAAAAGAAAAGTAAAGAAAAGAGTAAACCCATTTTTATTGAGAAGGAGAATCCGGGGGACTAGGAGTAAATTGACAATTTTGTTTTCTAAAGAAAGATAGTAATTTTTGAAGCATCGATTTATTACTCTTCTTTAGAATTTTCATGTCTTTTTTCATTTCCCCAAGTTCCGCTTGACAATTATCCAATTTTTGCTGCATACTCACCTTCCAATCTTTCGGAGCTTCGTCTTCTTCATCTTCATATTCTTTTTCAATCATTGGAGCCTTTCTAGGATGACGTCCAGCAGTTGGATCAGATGGGCCAAAGGAAGAATCTTCATGATTCAAGATTAGTTTCTTGGTGCAGTTGGAGTAGGAGTAGAAAGAATAGACACCATCATTCTCTTGAAGAAGTCCGGTATTCTTTAAGTAACTCCCATCCATATATCGAAAGTACTCACCCCGGTTGTTGAACATAGGGGAGTTCATTTCACACCCAATATAATAGCGGTGATAATTTCTGTCACTCCAATCTTGTTCCTCATGCTCGTTGAATTCTTCTTCCTCATGTCCCAAATTATATCCACGACCTCCACTTTTTGCTTCATCATTGCACAAGAAAGAACAAAAAAATCTTTCTTGTGGACATTGGTGTTCTCTACTATACAAAATACCAAAGTGGCAAGGTATTTGTGGAGTAGAAGAATATACTCATCCTTAATAAGTTTATTTGGAGAATTTTTGGGATCGAAAACTCTCTTACCTATTAAATCTACCCAAACTCGATTTGCTTGAAAAGATTCCATCATGCTTGATGAATTTTTGACTTTAAACCCAAACCAAGTACTCATCATCTCTCTTGTGACGGTGTAATGTCTACCTTGGTTGCGAAATTGAATCGCCCTCTTCTTTTTATCTTCAAAATCAAATGTCACTAGACATCCCAAAATCCAATCATGATTTTGTGGAAATCTCATTCCCACAACGTGTTGAAGCCAAGATCAGTAAGATACATCCCCATTTGGCTATGGAGGCCCATTGTCTTCAAGAAAACCTATCAAGAAAAATCATACTCGTTATTTCTAACTTGTTGAGAATTTAGAATCTCTTCCTTCTTCTCTTGTACGAATCGGAAAAGGACAACCAAATTCTTGTTGATAGTTTGGGATTTCTCTTCTATTGGAAATTACCTTAACACGAGGCATGTTGTATTTTGACGTAAAGGTTGAAAAAAGTTTGGAATGTAGAAGAATAAAGATGAAAGAATCAGAACTTTAGAAAGCTTTGTAGAAGGTTGTGGTGTTTATGGGTTCAATTTAGACCTTTATATAGAGTTATAATAGGTCTCTGATTGGCCAAATTAGTCAATATAGCCTTTTTTTCTTCAAACTAGCCATTAATGGTAGTTTCGGCCATCTTTCGCGTGTTAAATCATGATCTACAATGGTCATATTCTTCCTGTGTCGTGATCATGACTTTCTTCACAACAGGAACATAAGGTTTTACTGCATAATATCATGGGCGCGATCTACGCGATCGTGACTTTCTTCAAATCTGCTATTTCTTCAATTTTTAGACATAGTCCTAGAAAAACTTAGAAAAACATTTTAAATATAAATAATAAATATTACTATTTTCATACCTGGATGATTTACAGTGAAGATAGTAATTGAACATCAACATCTTGTTATTTAAATTTATTTTCAAGATAAGGTTTGCATCGTAAGCCATTGGCTCGAAATACAACTCCATTCTCAGCTTTCAATTCCAATGCCCCATTTTAACATACCTGAATAACTTCATAAGGTCCCTTCCAGCGAGATTTGAGTTTTCTAGGGAATAAGCGAAGTCTGGAATTATATAATAGAACTTTATCTCTAATCTTAAACTTCTTTTCCCGTAGTTTTGCATCATGCCATCGTTTCATCTTCTCTTTACAGATCTTTGCATTTTCATATGATGACAAATGTAGTTCTTCTAACGCATTTAAATCCAACTTTCTTCTTTCACTGACTTTGTGTAAATCCATATTTAAATTCTTCAAAGCCCATAAAGCCTTATGCTTTAATTCTACCGGTAAATGACAAGCCTTTCTGTAAACCAACTTATAGGGTGTCATATCAATAGGTGTCTTAAAAGCTGTTTTGTAAGCCCATAATGCATCATTTAACTTAGTAGACCAATCCCTTCCTATAATTCTAGATAGTCATTTCGAGAATCCACTTAAATTCTCGATTAGAAATTTCTACTTGACCACTAGTCTGAGGGTGATATGGGGTAGCAACCTTATGATGTACTCCATACTTATGCATCAAGCTTTCAAAAGTCTTATTGATGAAATGTGAACCTCTATCACTAATTATGGTCCCAGGAACTCCAAATCTACTAAATAATTGCTTAAGAAACTTAGCAACTACTCTTGCATCATTCTTACCATATGCGCTAGCCTCGCCCCATTTTGAAACATAATCAAGTGCAACTAGAATGTAATTATTACCTTTAGAGTTAGGAAATGGTCCCATGAAATCTATACTCCAAACATCAAAAAGCTCCACTTCTAAGATGTTTTTCAATGGCATCTCATCTCTTCGACTTATGTTTCTTATTCTCTGACAATTATCACAATTCTGAGTAAAATCTCTAGCATCCTTGAACAATGTTGGCTAATAAAATCCACTCTTTAAAACTTTAGCAACGGTTTTTGCTGGTCCTAAATGTCTTCCATATATGCTATCATGGTAATGATTAAAAATTGAAGAAAAGTTAGTATCATCTATGCATCTGTGAATAATACCATTAGCACATACCTTAAACAAATAAGGGTCATCCCACATAAATGATCTAATATACTTAAGAAATTTTTTCTTACCATTAGAATCTAAATCAGAGGGTAAAGTATGAATAACTAAATAATTTGCAAAGTCGGCATACCATGGGCTAACAATATGTCTAAGAAACATAAGATTTTCATCTAAGAAAAGTTCATTAATATCACTAGTGTCACCTATAGGTCCCTTATCATCTTCTGAATGAGATAAGTGATCAGCTACGGTATTCTCACTTCCCTTTTTATCCCTTATTTCTTAATCAAACTCTTGCAAAAGAAGGATCCACCTAATTAATCTAGGTTTGGAATCTTTCTTAGCAAACAAATATCTCAAAGTAGCATGATCTATATAAACTATTACTTTAGACCCAATCAAATATGATCTAAATTTATCACATGCATTCATGACGGCTAACATCTCTTTTTTAGTGGTGGTGTAATTGCATTGTGTAGAAGACAAAGTGTGACTCGCATAATAAATTGCATGCAAATTCTTTTCATAACTTTGGCATAATACATGACCAACAGCAACATCACTAGCATCACACATCAATTCAAATGGCAGAGACTAATTTGGCTTCACAATTATGGGTGCCAATACTAATGCTTGTTTTAAGGTGTCGAAGGCTTTTAAACAGTCATTAGAGAAATCAAACTTCACATCTTTAACTAATAAATTAGTTAAAGGTTTAGCTATAACTGAAAAATCCTTAATAATCCTTCTGTAAAATCTAGCATGGCCTAGAAATGATCTTACTCCCTTAACATTTATGGGAGGAGGTAATTTCTCTATTATCTCGTTTTTCGCTAGATCTACATGAATTCCCTTCTCATCTATCTTATGACCTAAAACTATACCTTCATTAACCATAAAATGACATTTCTTCCAACTTAATACCAAATTAGTTCCCTCACATCTAGCAAGTACTTTATCTAAATTTTCTAGACATTTCTCTAAAGAATCTCCATATACAGAGAAATCATCCATGCAAACCTCTATAATATCCTCCACATACTTGCTAAAAATAGTTGAAACACACCTTTGAAAAGTAACCGGAGCATTGAACAACCCAAAAGGAATTCTTCTATAAGCAAATGTACCAAATGGACATGTAAAAGTGGTTTTGTCTTGGTCATCTGGCTTAATATGAACTTGAAAATATCCAGAGAATCCATCAAGAAAATAGTAAAATGCATGGCCTGATATCCTTTCTAACATTTGATCTATAAATGGTAAAGGGAAATGGTCTTTCCTAGTGGCTGCATTTAATTTTCTGTAATCGATGCAAACTCTCCATCTAGTTGTTGTCCTAGTAGGAACTAAGTTACCCTTTTCATTCTGAACTACAGTAATACCTCCCTTTTACGAAACACATTGGACAGGACCGACCCATTCACTATCTGAAATTGGATAGATAATTCCTACATCTAGCAACTTAATAATCTTCTTCTTAACAACTTCCTTCATGTGAGGATTTAATCTTCTTTGCCTTTCTATTTTAGGTTTACTATCATTTTCCAAATTAATAGAATACATCACTATATTAGGTCTAATTCCTCTAATATCGAAAATTTGCCAAACAATACTCCTAATTCTACCCTTTATTGTCTCCAATAATGCTTCTTCTTGCAAATCAGATAACTTACTAGAAATGATAATGGGTAAGGTATTGTTGCTTCCTAAAAATGCATACTTCAAATGACTAGGCAACTGCTTCAACTCTACTAAAGGTAGTTTATCTATAGAAGGTGTATAGGATCATATTCTCTAACTAATTTTTTGATTTCAGATGAATATTCTAAATTTTCTAGGGATTCAGATGTTGACTCTTCATGAGATGTAACATGACAAATTTCATCTACACATGTATCAATTAAGTTATCAACCATGTACTCACCACAAAACTTATCCCAATGTATGTTAGCAAACATTTTAGACATAAAACAAAATATAATAACAAACAGATATAT
>CATIWQ010323973.1:0-15057 GCA_949673415.1 Euphorbia schlechtendalii | reverse complement strand
CAATTTCATATCAGAACTCGAGATTAGAAATAAAACCAAATAAACTCAAAATTCAAAGGGGTAATTTCAACCCAAATTTGTGAACTAATTAACTAAATACAACAAGAATCAGAAACATCCAAAGTCCTTGTTTTGTTGTTTCATTTACTAACATAATAAGAATGAAATATATTATAATTTGAAATCTAGAAAGGAAAATAACGAGGATGAACAGAGGAGGAAAGAGTGGAAGAGAAGTAGAGAACTTACCGATGGTGAATATGGTAATTGATAGGATCGAAACTTCTAAGTGCAGATTGCAGAGAACTAGAGAAATCTTCAATTGATGAACAAAGATTGAAGATATTGGAGAGTTGGAACTTGGAACAATGAGAAATTAAGACTATTGAAGAAAATGATCTGATGAATTGTAGAACGGGTAGGGTTTAGTGGAGTTTGTATGAACAGACTGAACTAAAATTACACATTTATATATGAATTTAATTCGGTTCGGTTCTCGGTTTATTTGGGTTTTTTTCTAAAAACCGAGAACCGAACCGAGGACCAAATTATTCATATATATAAACCGAGAACCGAACCAAATTAATTCGGTTCGGTTCGGTTCGGTCCGGTCCGGTTCGGTTCCCCGGTCCGGTTCAGTTCTTTTGGTTTTCTGCTCACCCCTACCAGACCTTCTCAAATTTCACAAGGATGATAATTTCTGAAATCTAAACCTAAACCTGAGGTTCGTAAGGTTTTTAAGGAATCATTGAGAGGCAATCGTACGTATGCTAATGTTGTGAATAATGGGAAGAATCATCAGAGTGAGATTTCGGTGAGGAAGTGGGCTGTTGCAGATGCAGGTGGCAGTTCGCATGCTAATGTTATGGATGAGAGGGTTGCAGAACCGATTCCACCATCGAATCTTATCGTTGAAGTTGCACCATGGAGATCACATACTTGTATAGCTAAAGTTGCTTCGATTTCGAATGTGAGAATTGTGTTTGAATTGATTAAGCAAAAGGTTTTGATTTTGACTTTGTGACCCCAATTGGCGGTGAGTATTTTTTCATTGGCTTTAACGTGGTTAATAATATGCATGATTTTATTAATGGTGAATGCAAAAGTTTGATGAATGTTTGTACGAAAGTTTCGTATATTTCAAATGAATTTTCCACATCGAAACGCATTCTATATCTCGATTTCATGGGTATTCCCTCGGTCGTGATCTGTGAAACGTTAATCTGGAAATTAGAGTCTTTTTTTAGGAAGGTGGTAACAATTGATTGTGATTTTAGCTGTCCGGATAGGTTGGATGTGGTGTCATACCTTATTTCGGTACCGGTTGGAACGGTTGGAAGAAGGTTTAAATTGACTGCGAGGTGTACAGATGCGGTAGTCATGGCAGAATTACGGCAAGGTGTTGGATGTTACCATGATAGTAAAAATGGTTTGGGGAATGAATCGAAGGAGGGGTCTATTGGGAGCTTTGAAGAGGAACATGAGCGAATTAGTAATCAAACTGATTCCGGGGACACTAAAGTTTCGGCCAGCAACAGTAGTGGCGTTGGTTCAGGCGATGGCGGTGGTCTGAGCTTGAGCACCGTACCGCGGTGTGTGGAAAATGATAAGCCCAACAGCTCTTCGGTTGGTTTTCGATAGGAAGATGTAGCGAATTTGAGTCATGTTTCGAAATCGGGTGCTAGTTATAGCTCGACATCTGCCCCTCCAAAGTTGGGCAATGTTAAGAATTGGGAAGGACCATTTGCCAGGGAGAATGGAAGTGTGAATTTGACGTTCTCCTCAGAACTAGATATTCAAAATATGAATAGATTATTTCTAAGGACATGTGAGAATGAGCAGAAGTTTAGTGAAGAGGTCTTAACGTTTAAAGTTGGAGAGAGTCTGGGAATTTTTTATGCTTAACATTTGGATGTAGTAGTTAAGGCCATGGAGGATAGGCGGGGATGAATTAGTTCGGAGTAGCCAAGTTGAGGTATTTGATGTTTCTTATGTCTTTAAAATTTATTTGTTGGAATTGTCCTGGAGGGATTTCGAGAAGTGCGAAATAAATCTTTGTTCGAGCAGTAATTCGAAATCGTAATTTGCAATTTTTTTATTTAGTGGAAACTAAAGCTTTGGAGGTTAATGAGAGAATGATTCAGAGATATTGGGGGCACAATGATTTTGATTTTGGACATGTCCGAGCTCAGAGGCATTTTGGAGGTATTATCGTATCTTAGAATTCAGCATTTATACAAGTTGAGGTAATTAATTTAGGTGAAAGGTAGATACAAGTTTCTGTCCAATCAAAACAATTTCAATGTAACGTATTCTATGTATATGGGCCTACAATTCAGAGAGATCAGGAGTATGTATGGAACGAGCTAAGGCTGTTAATTCAAAATCAACGGAATACGTTGGTTTTTGGGGATTTCAATGCGGTTCATTTTAGTTCGGAAAGTTTTGGTGGTGGAGTGACGAATTCTATGTTAATGTTCAAAGAATTTGTTGATGAGAGTGGATTGTACGATATTTTGTTGAATGGTAGAAATTATACGTGGTCGAATAATATGTCTTACTCCCGTATAGATCGGGTATTCTCGTCGATGGAATTACTTGATTATTGGCCTTCGATGAACATTGTGACAGTAGATTAAACTCTTTCGATCATTTTTCGATTGTTTTTTCGTCTCATGTTACTTCACCGTTTGGAAGAAGGCCATCTCGATCGCTTAATTATTGGTGGGACAACAAAGATTTTTTACCATTCCTTAAATCAAAGTGGGCACGTATTTGTGGTAATTGGTCGTACAATGATGTTGATTTTAAATTATGTAAACTTTGGAATTACATTCGTCCATGGCATGCCGAGAATTTCGGAGAGTTGGAAAAGAAAATAAAATTATTAGAGGAGAGGCTTGTTGCGCTAACGTCAAGTGAGGTGGTTCGGCCATTGGATGGCTCTTTGGGTTCGGAATTGCATCATGTGTAAGATTAATTGGCTTTGCAAAGGGGTAGTTTGGAAAAAATACGTCACCAACAATCTTGGGTACAATGGGCTATTTTAGGGGATAATAATACGAAGTTTTTCCATCATGTTACGTCGGCAAGATTTAGAGGAAATTGGATTAGTGAGCTCGAGGTAGGGGGCTACTTGGTGAACGATCAAGCGAGAATCATTGCGGCAATTAATGGGTTCTATAAGGAGTTGTTTTCGGCTAGGAGTGCAGTCCCGTTTTCACTAGAGAGGCTGTAGTTTAGGACGGTTTCTGCCGTGGCAAATACGAGGCTGGTTGGTAATTTTACCGACGATGAGGTTTGGGGGGCTGTTTGTGCGTGCAATGAGGGAAAGGCTCCAGGTCCAGATGGCTTCAATTTCTATTTTTATAAACGTTTTTGGGATGTATTGAAGCCGGGTTTTATGGAAATGTTACATTCCTTTTTCGAAATCGGGAGTCTTCCGAACTCGATTAAGAAATCGTTTACGGTGCTTGTTCCGAAGGTTCCAGGATCATCTCTATTAGGAAATTATAAGCTAATAGTCTTAGTGCACGGATTATATAAGATAATTTCCAAGGTTCTCGAGGCTCGATTAAAATCCATCTTACCAGATCTAATTTTGAGTAACCAATTTGGTTTTGTCAAAGGTAGGAGCATTCACGAGTGTTCATTCATAGCTTCGGAAGTGGTTCATTCCGTTCGTTCGAGTAATCGGGCATGCTTTGCTCTAAAGCTTGATTTTCAGAAAGCATATGATTGCATATCATGGGATTATATAGACAAGGTGCTTCATAGAATGGGATTTGAAAACAAGTGGATTAAATGGCTGGCTAGGTGCAGAGATGGTTCGACAACCTCATTCTTGGTTAAGGGGACACAGTGTGAACCAATTTGTCTTCATAGGGGAATGAAACAAGGACACCCGATGTCGCCATTGATTTTCGTATTAGCTGTTGAGGGATTGAAACAACTCTTTGATGAGAGTATACAGACAGGTTTAATTCCTGGATTTTGAATTGACGGTTCCTCTTGTGACATTTAAATGCTACAATTTGCAGACGATACTTTATGTTTCATCCCGGTGGATGAGTCATTAATCCCGATTGTCAAGAGAATTCTTCGATGCTTCGAATTGATGTCCGGTTTATGCATTAATTTTCATAAGAGCTCATTAATCGGCATAAACGTGATCGAATCTCGGGTAACTTCAAGTGCTCAATTATTGGGTTGTAAGGTCAAAGCTTTTCCATTGGTGCATCTCGGTATTCCATTAAGTTATAAGAGGATTCCTCTTTCCGGTTGGAATCCACTTATAGACAAGTTTCATAATAGGCTTCAAAGGTGGAAGGGGAATTGCTTGTCGTATAGTGGAAGAGTGGTCTTAATTAAATCGATTTTAGCATCATTACTGGTGTACTTGTTGTCTCTCTATAAGATGCCAATATCGGTGAATTTATGATTAGTGCGAATTATGTGAAATTTCCTTTGGAAAGGTGACGCAACATCAAGAGGAATTTATAAGGTGGGTTGGGATTAAATGGTACTTCCAAAGAAGTTAGGCTGCTTGGCAATTAGTGACTTTCGTGTGGCTAATGCAAGTCTTTTGTTGAAGTGGATATGGAAGGCTCGTTTGGAGGATAAGGAATCTTAATGGGTTGAGATTTGTGTTAAAAGGTATGAGATAAAATCGTGGTTAATAGCTAAAATCGTGGTTAACATTTGAAGATGGAGATGTTAGCTGTTTATCTCATGTTTAAAAAGGTATAGTCTCTTGTTGTGTGAGGAATAATGAGTTTTGGAAGGTATTTAAAGCTAATGTACGGGTTGTAGTGAGGAATGGGGAACTATGCTCATTTTGGCACGATAGTTGGACGGCGGAACTCCTGTTGGCAGCATCGTTTCCGGATTTATATGAGCTGAATAATCAGAAGTTTTGCACTGTTTTGGAGGGTTGCAAGTTTCTGTTTGGAGTTGGTCCTTTTTTGAGACCTTTTGGAAGCGTCATTTACGAATCTCGAGTAGGGAAAGGGTGGTGCAACTCCATCGTTGGATTGAATTTTCGAATCACGGTCTATGCAGTGGTTCGGGCAGCAGCAATGGTGAGGGGCGGATGGTTCTGACTTGGTCTGAGGGGGCTGATGTTTTTGGGTGCAATGACGCCTCACATAATTATTTGGCTAGGAGTTTTGCGTCTCATTATTATAAACCTTTACACATCACTTCGGATATTGATTTTGATATCATTTGGAACTCAAGGCTTATTCCGAAGATAAAATTTTTTGGGTGGTTAACATTACACGTGAGACTTCCATCGAAGGCGTTTTTATTGGCAAGGGGTTGTATCGATAATGTGGAATGCTCATTTTGCGGAGAGGAGGAAACTATGGAGCATGCTCTCTTCCATTGCTTCAAGGCTCGTCAAGTATGGTGTAACCTATTCCAGTTGTTTGGAGTGGTGTTGATAATACCGGGAATGTTGAATATTTTCATTGATTGGTGGCAATCATCATTTCGTATGGGGCCTTGTAGAGTTTTCCAAGTCGATATGGTTTTTTATTGCATGGAATATTTGGAAGCGGAGGAATGAATTGATCTTTGATAACTAGCAAAAGGAGGATGATTTAGTTTTAACTAGTTATTATCATTGTCGTTTTATATATTTTTGTAGTAGCATTAAGCTCCCTTTTGGTTTGAATGATGTTCTCATTCAACCTAACATTATGCTTTGTACATGACATTGTAATCTCCTTTGGGGATGTTTATTTTAATATAATGAAAAGAGAAGTGGGTGTTTTGTAGGCAAGCGATCGCATAAACCTAATAGGGACGATCGTCTCGAAATTTTCACCCGCTTCAATTTTTTTCTAATGGGGTAACACATTGTTTTCCCACAAGTTTTTCAAAAGAAATTATGTTATGTCAATGGGTCATACATTTTGATATCTATCTTTAAAGTGTACTTTTCTTATGTTTTATCATTTTTTGATAAAAGCTTCATATTTTCTATGATAAATTAAACTACTAGATAAAAAAGGATAATTAATTATACTTCCGTTTTTTTAGTAGTCCTCTTGCACATTTCGTATTTTTAATAAAATAATTAATATAGGTATGCAAGTACTAATCTACCCTTAATGTTTTAAAATTGTGCATTTAATACTATGAAAATAACAAGAGTAAATAAGGGTACGTAACTATGCATAGAAGAAATATGGAAAAAAAATCATGAAAATTTGAAATAAACTACTATTTTGAGTTTTTATATTTTGATTAAATGGACTACTTAAAAATTTAAGGGGTAGTATTTAATTGGAAAAAAATATAATGCTGAGAGTTAAGTTAACATTAAATACACGAATTTACAACTTTATCATTTTTAGATTTCTCAAATAATTAAAATTTAGATTTAATACTAGAGTTGTGGTTGAGTTTTAGGTAATGAGCTTAAGGTGATATACAATGTTCAGTTTTAGTTTTTATATTATTTCTAGTAATCTTGTTATAAAAAAAAATGTCTGTTGTGTTGAAATAGGTGTAACCCATGCATACTCTATCATTGTTAAAATTCAATCAATAAATGGAGTTGCAAGAATCCATACCCTCAATTTCTTGATTCAATGGGCTATTATATCATATCATAGAACCAAAACTACTTGAACTAAGTTGATGGTTCAAATTCTAACAATTTTATTTGTCGAACAATTGCAACATAGCAGAGGTGGCATGTATTATGTCAACTTCGAGCAAGCACAAACGCTAGCAATATCATTTATAATATAAGAGTTACATTGACAGTTTATTACATTTACAGTTACTTTTTCTTATGCATGCTTGTCACAAAACATATACTTTCACTTGTTTTTGGCCTATAGGCTACCCTAAAGTTGACATTTTTTCATTTTTGTTGTTTCCAACTTCCATTTACCTCCACTAATACCTCGAACTTGGTAAAAACGCACCCGACAAGCCCCTAAGTTGACATAAACGTGGGTGTACAACTTTCTTTATTTCAGGCGGTGTACAACTTTCTTTGTTTCAGGCGCGTGAATCGCTTAATTACTCATTTAAGTCATTAAATTTTGCATTCTCTTCAAAAGCCAGAGTAATTTATGGTATAAACATAACTAATAAATAGAAAAAAAATTTGTTTGGTTGCCGAGAAAATCTATATGAAAAAGAAAAACTCATTTTTATATAAATACAAAAAGAATGAAGAAGAAAAGTCCAAATTGGACTTTTTAAAATTCAAATTAATCTCTAATGTCACCGACGTGATATCAAATTAATTGCATTTTAGCACATCAAAGTGTGTGCCAGTCATGCGTTGACTTTTTTACTTTTTTGTTAACTTGAGGGGGTTGCTCGATGCGTTTTATCAAATTCAGAATGTTAGGGCATCTTTTAATCCTACATTCCATTTTTTCACTTTAAATTCTATTATGCTCTATAATTTGAAATTGTTACAGTCTTTTTCTTCAAACTTGCATCTCAAATTTCACTTCAATCTTTAAAACTATAAATATAAAAATAATAATATTTTTAAAAAATAAAATAAAATAGATTTTTTATAAATAAAAGAATATTAAATTTTCAAATATATTTTCAAAGCATTATAATTTTTTAAAATTAAAATCATAAAAATAATCTAAAATAAAATTTTGAATTGTGAATAGTATTATTTCAAATTTGAAGTAAGACTGTTCATATTTAAATTTGAAACTGAAAATGAAATGTGATTGAAAAACTTCATTTCATTTCTATTTTCAAAAGTTGAAAATGTTCCTAGTGACAAATAAATATTCGAAACTGTAAAAATAAAAAACTGCTAAATATAATTATGTTTTTTTTAAACGAACAAAATAGAGAGAAAATAAATTAAAAGTCGGTCATCATTATTGACTGAAATAACTATTGGAAATTAATAATCTGGCCAATAAGAAAAAAACAACAAGATCTTGTAGAGATCTTGAGCACATGGTTATATACAAAAACAGGGCATCTTGCTCCTCGACTTGTTAAAACGTTGCGTCAATTTGGTAACCTTAGCAGTGGACATTGTCCCCTAAGTTTTATCTATTCTTCTTAACTAATTTCAATTTTGTAAAGATAAAAATATTATATTGGTATTGTTTTTATCTTCACACGCCTATAGTTCATCAAATAATGATATAATACCATGTATGCTGCCAAACGAAAAGGCATCCTCTTCCGAGGAACGCTTATTCTTGGATTGTCCAGCCTTGGATGGATTTTTTTTTATATTAGAGAAGCCTAGGGCTGGCCAGTTAGATTGAGATTTATGTATTGTTTGTTTCTTATAAAAGAGATTAATGTAATGTATTAAACTGGATAATCTACAATTTGATAGCAGATACAATGGTTGTCAGTGCAAAGCTATTTTCTTTTTTTAAATACACATATAATGGAGATAACTATTGTTGCTAGACCCAAAACGGGCAAAGAAACAGAAAAAATAACATGGATATAAAATGTTTAAGTGTTAACTATATGATGTATCAAGGCCCAGGGCCCAGCTAAACACACCTTGGTCCAGAAACATGGTTCCTTAAGACAAACCTTGTTTCGGTATAAACACGCGCTGGAACGTATTCAGCATGGTAACGATGCCGAATCAATACCCACAGCAAACAACCTTCGGCAATCCTTGACATTACTCACCCCGAAAGGGTTCGGCCGATATCCTTCATTCAGCAATATCCTCTTTGTCTCAGCTGAACTAGTATCGGCAAAACCCATGCTGATCTTGCGCACTCCTTATCTCTCATTTCTCGCATTAATTACAAACCTGACTGGCAGAGACGAAACATTTAATGCTCAAACGCCTGAAAAGACCCTCAAGCGACTTGTCACTTACGCACAGCTTGCAGGCGGACCCCACAGATCATCATTACATGAATCCCTATAAATAGCAAGGCAACCTCCACTTTAGAGGTAACTGTTACTTCAAGAATACACTCTTATCACCTTTCTCAGATAACTGATTTTAGCATCGAAGGGTCTTACCCGGAAACACTTCCAGCCGGGGACTTATTTTGCAGGATCCGAGGACATCAAAGGTCGTAGATTACCTCCGACGGGTACCAATATATGTAATTGGACAATGTAGATGTTATTTATTCTAGCTTTAATTAGATCAAATGCATGAATAAATATTTTTAATTATACATGTAAGATGAAGTTAAATGCACATGCAATATGAAACACCTTAATAAAAAAATGACCTAATGTTAAAAAAATGAGAAAACTGACACCGCCAACAATGGATGTGTTTCCTAAAATCGCACCAATTTCTCCACCAATGATTAGGCGTTTAGAAAATACCATATCTTTCTCCCACTACCACTACCCTATACCATAAAACCCCACACCCAACAAACCGAATATTTTCACCATTTCTCCATACATGTGCATACCATACCATAACCATTATCCTATTTTTAATTCAATAATTCTCCAAATACCCACTAGGTAGGTAAACTTTCATTTTGGACCCATTTTCTATTTCACAACCCGACCCACACCTTCTCATTTGTTTTTCAGTTTCTCCTGAACAGACTTTCCAGTAGAATAAAGATGAGAACAAATTCAATTTTATTATATTAATAAATATAATAATAATGACGAAAGTGAAAGCTCCAAAGCCCCATCAATTCATAATATCCACAAAAATAATAATTCATAAACAATTTTGAAAAATCCAACGGTGGAGGTACATCCATCCGCGGAGACACGGAGCCGCTCTAGCCCAACTCTTTGGAATCTTACCTTTCCTCTTCCTTATGTTTTCTTTCCTTGGTACTTAAATTTGACTAATTAGTATACTTTTTTGAATTTCTCTCAAGTAGGTTAATTTTTTTTCTATAATGTGAATTAAGTTACTTTTATCTTTATGCACCGATGAAATTATTTTATAGGATCAAAAAGATTTTTTTCTTGAATAAATATGTATTTTGAAGAGATCGAGTTTCGGGTTCAGGATTTTACATCTTCATTTTTAGAGATTTACTAATTGAATTACACTCAATTGATGATCAAAAGATTGATTCTAAAATGGAACATGGAAACAATCAGTTTTATTCATGATTGAAAGATTAATTTTGCTTTAAATCATCAGTATGATATGTTTCATGGACCGAAGTAACACCGACTAATAAAAATAAATACCCCCGTCTACAAAATATTATCGTTTTAACTAATTCACAATTTTTAAGATAACAATTAACCGAATGAGGTCATTTACTAATTTACACTTTCATAAATATCATACTCTATTTTCAAGAAATCATTAATATGTTTAAATATTGATTCCTATGATTTTCTCATCTTATTATTGGAGATTAAATTATGATTACCTTGAAAGTTAAACAAATTAATAGGTGCAGGAATAGAAAACTTAGAGAAAAAATATATTAAAAATACAACATAACAATAAAAAGAAATAACAAAACCTATCTAAACGATAATATTTAGTAGATGGAAAGAACCTTAGTTTTTAAACCCACCCACCCATAAACTAACTCAACCCTAGTTTGATGCTAAACCTAACCCAAACCTTATGCACTATTTTCTTTGTCTATATATATCTTCATGTCAATAACCTTCTCCATTCTTCCCCTTTTACAAGCCAATTTCTAATTATCTACTCGTTTCTTCTCTACGGTTTCCTTTCTGGTGGGTAAAAGCAAAGGAAAGGCTGCTTCTCTGCTACTAATTAGGGGGATTTGTGATTGTTGTTGTTTCAATTTCGATTTCATGCGTTGGACTTGAAAGAGTTTATCAAATCAAATTAATTAAGAAAAAAATGAGCTGTAACGGTTGCAGAGTTTTGAGAAAAGGATGCAGTGAAACCTGTATTTTGCGCCCTTGTTTACAGTGGATCGAGACCCCTGAATCCCAAGGCCACGCCACCGTATTCGTCGCTAAGTTCTTTGGCCGCGCCGGCCTTATGTCCTTCATCTCCGCCGTACCTGAAACACAGCGTTCCGGTCAGTACGTTTTAGCAAACTCTCCAATCCAAACAAACTTTTTAATTTGATTTTTGGATCTCATCTATTTTTCCTTTTTTTCAGCTTTGTTTCAATCTTTGCTTTTCGAAGCATGCGGAAGAACAGTGAATCCGGTAAACGGCGCCGTAGGACTTCTGTGGACTGGAAACTGGAACGTCTGCCAAGCAGCAGTTGAAACTGTACTGCGCGGTGGAACTCTACGGCCGATGCCTGAGCTCCTAGCTGCCGGAGGATCTCCGTCTCCGGCTTCCGATGAAACTTCTGAAGCTGAAGTTGCCTGTTCGGATATGTGGAATAATCAAGATCTAAATACTTATCCTCACTCCCGATTCTCCAATTCGAGATCCAAAGTCTCGCCTAAGAGGAAACAAATAAAAGAACCTCTTACAATAAATCATCATCATCATCAGCAGCAGCAGCAGCAGTTACAATTACCTTCCAAAGATTTGGATCTCCGCCTGAAGCGTACCTTTTCTCCGAAAACTTCGCCACGTAAAGGCGAGGTTCGGCGGCCGGGAACTCCATCCATGAACTCGGAGGAGTCTGTGACCACAACGGTTACGTGCTTTGAGAGCGGATTTGGAGATCAGTACGGCAATGGCGGAGATAGAAAGCTTCTGAATCTGTTTGTTTAGGAGGAAATCATGGATAGAAATAACTCTCCGTCGTTACATTTTATGAGTCTGACGTTCACACGATCGGAGATATAACACAGTCGTTGAATTCCAGCTTTGTAACCTTTTTCGATCATGTTTTTGTTCCTTCCCCGGGGTATTCCGGCGAGAATATGTAAGTTGCCGGCAGATGATTTTTCTTGTAAACTATTCAAGAGAATAAATGAATTTGCCGGTGATTATTTACTTCCCTTTTTCATCTTTTTTCCCGTTAGTACTGTACGACATGAATAAACTGAACTTTTACCTTTTTCCTAAATTAATTTTCAATTTACAAAAATTAAAGTTAGTTAATTATGAACTAAAAGTAGAAAAAATTTCTCTAGTCACTTTGTTTCAAATAAAATACAGTATATTCTATTTTGTTTGTTACCGTGGTTTGATCAATTTTTATGACATTAATTCAATAATGAGAGGAGTTTGATATCAAGGCGTATTAGAGATCTTAAGGTCCATTTTAAGGTCTACATTCTGTGTTAGAATCAGAAGCATGTCTCAGCATAAACACGCGTCGAGGTTAAGTATCGAATAGTAAAGGCCCTCGGCGCTACCTATCGTGTTAAAGCTGAGACACCATCCCCAAAACTCACGCTGACACTGACACTTCTCTCTTCTCTGCCACATTAAATGCATTATCAATTGACAGAGATGAATCATTTAATGCTTCAACAGCGGACAAAACCCCCAAGCGGTTCGTCACGTGTGCCTCTTACAGCTGGGTTCCACACCACCACATGCAATCCTATAAATAACAAGACAATCTCCCACTGTAGAGGTAACTACTATCATTCTGAGAATACACTAAGACTACTCCCCCCGAAAATGACTGACTAGATCATCGGAGGGTCTTCGCCGGAAACACTTCCGGCCAAAGACTTGTTTTGCAGGGCGCGTAAAGACTCGAAGGCCTGAAGATAACCTTCGACGGATATCAGAGTTAAATAATGATAATTTTACTTTTGACTAAGTCAATATAAAATCTACTTTTAATCAAATATTGAAACTGTAATTTATTAAAAAAAAATTGCTATTAAAGACAGAACCAAATGCTGCATTTATTGGTTATGAAACCATGGTTTTTAACTTTTTATGCAGTATAATTTCTATACAGTTTCATTTCCAGTTGAAAATGATTTTTCAAAACATATTGCTTCAGATATAAATTTTACTAACTTTTTAAGCTTTAATATGCTCGTATTCTAATGTGTCTCATTGCAGGTTTTCTTATAATTTCTCAATTAAATGTAAAACTTTACATGCATGATAGGTAGTGAAAATTTGTTTAAGCGTTATATCATTTACAAAAAAAAATTCTTATTTATCTTTATTGGGAATAAACTACTACAATTTTTAGAATTATTTTTATTGGATTAATAAAATGTGTTACTTCTTAAAAGATACGGTAATTTGATATGATAAATAAACGAATTAAACCTATTTCGGATGTTGAATCAGTGTAAAGAAGAAGAAAAAATTTCCACTGATGTAAAACTAAACTAGAAATTACAGAGAGTTCTCAAGAACGGAAAAGGAAAAAGTAAAGCTATTCTTTGATTTACAGCTATTTATACTTAGAATAAATACAAGGCAATTACTTAAATGCCCTTTATATTCTAACGGCAACTTAACTTAAATAACAGTCTTTTAACTTGTGTTGACTAACTAAAAAGCTAACTTATACATTGTATATTTTGTCATGATATCCCGGGTGTAATACATAATGGATGTACTAGAATTATAAGAAAATAACTAAAATATACAAAATAAAAAAAAACTAAAATTTATAAAGTAAAAAATAGTCTATGATTTTAAAACGAGAAAAAAGATAAAATTTCTATTATTTCAATTTTAAAGATGAGATGAATAGTATTAGTTATTTTAAATTAATGCCCTTACTACAAATTTATTACAATTTTGTGTGTATGATGTACGTAAGGGATAAAATGTAGTTTTACATAATATATTGTTCATAAACTTGTTCAAAATAATTCTTATCATCCTTAATTTTCAACGTGACAGATAAGTCATGTACTTGTTTACCCATTAATTTACCCTCTCATCAGCACATGTCAGTTTATAGTTAGTTTGACATTTTAAAGATGTCATTTTTCTAAATTTTTTTTCCCTCCAACCAAATTCTGACACATGATTTTTTTTCTCTGCAACCAGAAACTAACACGTGACATTGATAGAGCAAACTGATGCATGTTAAACAAGTTCATAGGAATATTTAATACATTTAAAAATTACACAAATTGTCGTACAGTGCTTTATTTTAAAAAAATTTTAAAGTTATTCTCATTGGGCATGTACATTGTGTATATTACAAAAAAAATTATAAATAACATATCAATGAAGTTAATAGTGGCTGCGATTATATGAAAGCTTAGCATTATTCTAATTTAACATAAATTAAAAGAATACAACAAAAATAGATTAATTATTAAATCACACATTATATATTGTGGACTTAAAAAATTGATTAAAAAAATAAAACGACTATGTATGTATGTACAGCACAAATACATGATGTAATATGAAAAGGTCTAATACATCAAGGCTCCCCTGAAATTGGCTCTGAAAATCCGATGACACCCCCAACTTTCAAAATGACCAGTTACCCCCATCAACCTGGTAAAAAGGATCAGTTACTCCCCTTAACTTGGCAAAAATGAACCAGTTAGCTCCCTCAATGCCATGTGTCAGAATCTGGTTGCACTACGTCATAGATGGTCTGTCGCAACCAGAATGGCTAGTGTTGCATCGAAGTGTTACGAATTTTGATGGAAAAAATGATTTTTTGAAACACATTTTGAAAAGTGTTGCAATAGATATTTTTGTTGATTAAATACACTTTCATCGCAACACTTTCAATCTAACCGTTGCGAAAAACTCTATGAACAGTGTATAAATGACGGGCGGGAAGTCTCCCGCTAAGAATTTGGAAGGAAATTTTTTATTAAAAAATAAAAAAAAAATTAATTAACAAAATATATAAAGCACAATTCTCACTACGGTGGATACGGTGAAGTTGCTAACCCTTTATAATGGCCACAGCTCAGGAAAAAGCGACGCCTCCTTGTTACTCTAAATCCGCCGTCGCCGCCGCAAGCCCTCCCTCTGTAGGAGCTAGAAAGGCGGCCGCCACGGCGATCGATGTTTTGCAGGATTGGAGCGCTAGTACTAAAGCAAAGGATCCGATCTGTGACAGAGCTGCTATGGCGTCCTTGATCCGGTCGGTTGATCCACTCACAGATCCTCCGCCACCTCCACCAGCTTCCGCTTCCTCTAAAGGTAAAAAGATCGCTTTTCCGGTGCAGGATTTAAGATTATTCCGTTAAATCCTATACTGTCTTGCTTTGCTCTAATATTAG
>CATIWQ010323910.1:0-15520 GCA_949673415.1 Euphorbia schlechtendalii | reverse complement strand
ATTTTTTAATGGTAACAGCTTGATTAACGTTTATTTTTTAGTTTTTATTATCTGTTTGTAGAATCTCAATCAATGCAACCCATGTTATGTACCGTAAAACATTTTTTTATACTGATCGCCATTATTGCTTTCTCATCGTCTTCTGTCTTTTGCGTGTTGACTGGAATTTTATTATATGTTAGTTTTTAACTTCTTCTTTTGCTTGTTTACTTGTCATAGAACTGCATTTTTTTTACAATGATTCGTGAAGTAATTGGTACTAATTCAATCGATGAAGACACTGTGAAGCTGGGAAGAAAGGGTGAGACTCTTGAAGATGAGGCTGAGCAATTAAAGGCAAAGAAATCCATCAAAGAAGCTGAGGAAACTGTGCACCAGAAAGAAGAAGCCAAGAACAAGAACCGCTTCATTGGATTATGTCCCAATTTGAAGCCTCTCTATCGAAAGAGTAAAAATGTAGAAACGAAAGCTTTGGCGATTGATGATCTTCGGAGTGAACAAGGATTGGTGTCAATGTCCTCGTGGCCTCCTGTGAACAGGAAGATACTTGAGCCTTCTTTGTATGGTCCTGAAGCCTTGCCTTCAAGGGTGTTGCTATTGAACCGAATTATGGACTCTTTGAGAGATCCTAATCTCAACATGATAGGGGTTTATGGCATAGGAGGTGTTGGTAAAACCACACTACTTCAGGAAGTCCAACGAAATGCCATACATGATAACCTTTTCCACATTGTGGTAATGGTTTCCATCTCTCAGATGCCAAGTTTGAGACGAATTCAAGCAGAGATAGCTGAATTCTTGGGGCTGAAACTGCTTGAGAAGGATGTTCCTGCTAGAGCAGCTCAATTGCACAAGAGGTTGGAGAAGTCCAAAGTACTTATCATTCTTGATGATCTTTGGCAAACACTTGACTTGAAAGATGTAGGAATTCTTCCTCCTTGGGAGGAATGTTTTGGCTGTAAAGTATTGGTTAGCTCGAGGATGAAGGATGTTTTGTCTCGTCAGATGCAAACACAGATGGACTTCTCACTCAATGTTCTAGAACAAGAGGACGCCTGGGATTTGTTTCAAACAACTATGCCTAAGGTTCAAGATCCAAAGTTGCGAAATTCAGCATGTGAAGTTGTCAAACATTGCGCAGGGCTGCCCCTTTTGGTTCATATAGTGTCTAAAGTGCTGCAGAATAGAGAGCTGAACACATGGGATGATATGCTAAAACAGTTATCTGTTTTTGGGAATGAAGACCGGATACAAGAAAGAGTACACGTAGTTGTCGGATCACTTTTCGAGAATCTGCTAGGAGAGGAAGAGAAGTCAGTGTTCTTGCTCTGTGCCTTGTTTGACCGATCTTATATTCCCACCGAATGCTTGCTGATTTGCTGTTTGGGCCTGGATTTACTGAGGGGTATGCATACCATTGAAGAAACAAGGAACAGATTGAAATATTTGATTGATAATCTCAAAGAGCTTAATCTGTTGCTAGAGTGCCCTGTAAATGGATATGTGAAAATGCCTGGTATGGTTCATGATGTTGCTATTTCAATTGCATCCATATTGCAGCATGCTTCTATTGGTTCAGGTCAAGAAAGATTGATCGATTGGCGCCCTAGCAATAACTGCACTCGAATCTCCCTTCCATACTGCGATGGCCGGGAGATTTATGCAGGCCTGCATTGTCCAATGGCAGAATTGTTTATGCTATGTACTGAAAACCTCAGTACTGAGATCCCTGATTTGTATTTTGAAGGGATGACTGGACTGAAGGTTGTGAGTATTACCGGAATGTGTTTTCGGTCCAGGTTACCTTCATCGCTTAGATTTCTTACAAACCTACAATCATTGTGTTTGAATGGATGTCAAATTAATAATATAGTCGTCATTACAGAGTTGAAGCAGCTACAAGTTCTTAGTTTTGCTGATTCGAATATAGTTGAATTGCCTAGAGAAATGAAGGGATTGACTAAACTAGAGCTATTAGATTTGAGAAACTGCGCTGGTCTCAAAGTAATTCCAGCTGGAGTCTTATCGAAATTGCACTTATTGGAGGAACTATACATGCTCAACAGTTTCATTGGATGGGATATTCCAGGGAATGCGACGCTTGTGGAGTTGCAAAACTTGCGTTACCTGTCAACTCTAGAAATACAAATCGTAGAGCCTAAGTTGATACCAAAAGACTTTCGGTTCATCCATCAGTTGCGAAACTATAAAATATCCATCGGTGATAAATGGATTTGGGATGGAAAATATGAAACACCAAGGATATTAAAGATAAAGCTGGAAGCAGGCGTTCGTTTTGAAGATGGAATTCGAGGGTTCTTGAAAAGTACTCAAGATCTGCATATCAACACAATGATGGGAATCAAGAGTTTATTCTATGAAGGCTTGCCGAGATTGAAACATTTGCACATTGGATATGATTATGGCCTTCAACATCTCCTTAATTCGGTAGCAAAGACCTCTTTTCGTAGTTTTGTAAATTTGGAATCATTACATGTGTATAACATTGACAGAATGGAAACTATATACGAGGGAGAAAACGAAGAAATAGTTTTATATGAAGAAGGGGAGAATTGTTCACTAACTCTGGATGGAAAATGGAAAGGATTTCCGCGGTTGAAGCATATACACATTCGAAATGATTGTACCATTCAAAACCGAAACAAATTGATAGATGACGCATATACTCCTCCCTTTCTTGTCATTGAGTCATTGTGTTTGATTAATTTCAAAAGCTTGGAGTTGTTGCATTTTTGGAAACTGCAGAGCTTAAATGTTCAGAGCTGCAATAAGATGAAGATTGTCTTCACATTTTCATCTGCAGGATGTTTGCCCCTTCTTCGAGAACTAGAAGTAGCAGATTGTGCAAACATCGAAGCAATAGTCGGTGGAGATGATCATTATAGTAACGATGTGAATGAGTTCACTCATTTGAGCTCTTTGAAGCTGAGGAGTCTACCACGTCTTAGAGGCTTTTGCAAAAGAAAAGAGGGAACCAGCCAATTAAACCCGCTTTTGGATGAAACGGTCTGTTTTTTGTTACAATTAAATTTTGATGTTTTTATTTTGTATTTTTTCTCTTTTGGTTCAACCTGAAGACTGGAAGGAATTTTTTGAAATTTTCAGGTATCATTCCCTAATTTAACAACGTTGGAGCTAAAGGAATGCAACAGTTTGAAGTACTTATTTACAACAAAAACTGCGAAATGGCTTCCAAAGCTTGAAAAGCTCGAGATAAATAACTGCGAGTTTCTTGAGGAGATAATACTAAGCGATGAAACTGAAGAAATAGAAGAGCAAAGCATCACTGATAAAATTGTGTTTCCGAAATTGGATTATCTTTCACTATGTGGACTTCAAAGTATTAGAAGGTTTCGCAGCAGCAGGTATCCAGTCGAGTTTGTATCTCTCAAAGAGTTGTCCATTGAAGACTGCCCCGCAATGGATGGCTTTGTGTCCGAGTTTTCGGTCAGTAGTAGTGATTACCTCTTCAATGAAATGGTAATGACTTTATTTATCTTTTTGCGATTCGACATTTAAAATCTGATACATCCGTTGATTGGATACATTGATAGCTAAGTCAAGCATTTAATCTGATACAGGTAACTTTTTCCAACTTGGACACCATGAGTGTAAGAAATGTGCATACCTTCAAATATTTATGGTCTGATCGATTCTCTTTTGGTGATTCATTTTTTCAATTAAAGTCGTTGAGTGTTGCGCATTGCTCAAAGTTGTTGGTTGTTTTCCCGTCAAACATTATTGGAAGATTTCGGAAGTTGGAGTCGCTTCATGTATCTAATTGTGGTAAAGTTGAAGAGATACTTCAGTATGAAGGAAACACAGAATCGGGAGAGATCATCCATAAGACCATGTTCTCTAAACTAGGCAAGCTTTCACTTGCGCAGCTTCCAAATCTTGAAAAGTTCAGCTGTGGAAATCAGATTGAATTTCCATCTCTCACAAAGCTGTCCATATCATCCTGCTCAATGTTGAAGAACTTTGTCCCGAAACATTCAACCAACCAATGTGCTCCGTACCCCTTCAATGACATGGTAATACTTTTTTGCTCTTTATTTCATATAATTATTTAGTTATTATGAAGTGCTGTATGATTGGATTGATATATTACTGAGTGCAGCGAATTTATCTATTGTAGGTTAGTTTCCCAAACCTGGAAAAACTGGAAGTAAGTCACATGAATTATTCCAAATATTTATGGGAGGAGCAATTCGGAGCTGCTAAATCATTTTTAAAACTGAAATCTTTGAAGATTGGATATTGCTCAAAGTTATCAGTCGTTTTCCCGTCGAATGTGTACAGAAGGTTTCTGAGATTAGAGAAACTTGATATTTGTTGCTGTCCTAGAGTTGAAGAGATATATCAATGTGAAGGGACTAATTTTGTTGAAGAATTTGCGCTGCAAGATATAGAGATATGGAATCTACCCTCATTAAAGCAGATATGGCACAACTATCCATCTCGAGTTTCTTATTTTAAGAACCTGCAATCTGTTAAAGTTTATTCCTGCAAGGATCTGCAATATGTGTTCCCAAAGTCTGTAGCTTGCAATCTTCTCCAACTTCAACACATCAGAATAGGCAACTCTCATGTACAAGTCATCATTGCAATGGAAAACCGTGATGAATTTGAACCAAAAGGTGTCCCATGTTTTAATTTCCCTCGTTTATCTGTCGTTCAACTTGAGAATTTGACAGAAATGAGCTCTCTATATGAAGGAACTTACACTCTGAAGCTCCCCGAGTTGAGACATTTTGAAATTCATGGTTGTGACAAAATGATGATGTTGAGTTCCGAAGTATTTGCTTATCATCAACAATCTCTCTCTTTTGTTCATAAGGTATATATATGGATCGACCTTTATCACTTTCTACATACTTCATTGCATTTTTGTATACAATAATCGACTGATTTCTAATTTTTTCTCAGCTGATTCGCAATTTGGAAGAACTGACATTGGATCACCAAGGCTTGAAAGCTATACTGAGTGCTGATTTTGCAGTCGAATTCTCCAAACTGAAAAAGATTACGCCGCGTTGTTTGGAAGAGGAATCAATTCCTATGCTGTACAGCTTCATCAGACAGCATTCTCTGGAAAAGGTTGTCATTTTGGAGAGCTTCTTGGAAGAGATATTCTTGTTAGACGATGAAAGTGTTTGGCAATGAACAACATAATCTGAGATTCAAGCAGTTGGAGGTAATTGGCGATGATAATGTGAAGCACATACTGGATAAAGGCACCCTAGTTAATCCCATCCTCGAAAATCTTGAGAAACTGAATGTAGAACATTGCGATTGTCTCTTAGATATAGCTCCATGCACTGTTTCTTTCCGCAATCTGACAACTCTCAGTGTTTCGGTTTGTTTCAAAATGGAATATTTGGTGACAGCAGTAACAGCCAGCACTATGGTAAATCTCAAGGATTTGAGAGTTTCGGAGTGCATTACGATGGAGAATATTGTTGTGGAGCCCAAAAGTAGGCCAGACATAATATTTAAAAAATTGAGGTATTTGGAACTTAATGATTTACCTAGACTCAACTCCTTTGGCTGTGGTGAGTTTCCCTATAGCTTCCCAGTGTTGAAACAAGTTATAGTGAATAAGTGCTCTCGAATGAAGACATTCTGCGGTGGACCCTTACGCACACCGAAACTAGAAAGAGTGGTATTAGACGATGAACAAATGTGGGAAGAAGATCTCAATGCCAGCATAGCAGCATTAAGAAAAGCTCACTGCATTTAAGATAACAGGTAATTATTTATACATGCTCTGTTTTATCATCATTAGTGATATTTTTTTCAGTCCATATTGAAACGTTGTTTCTTGATTTCAAAGGTTGGTGGGAGTTTAAAGAAAGGGATCCACCGGCTCTTTCAAAATGAAGGATAGAGGGACTTTTTTGTACATTCACAAGGCTTAAACCTAAGATGTTTCGGTTGCATGTTTAGCCGATTCCAGCAGAATATGGGAGTAATTCTTGGTAGTTGGCAATGACAATGTGAAGCACATACTGAAAAGAGATCAATTCAATCTCATTCTCGAAAAATCTAGTTATCGTGACTGTCTTGTGCATATAGTTCCATTCCATCTGTGGCTTCTTTTCACAATCTAACAACTCTCAATATATCGGTGTGTTCCGAAATGGACTTTTTGGTGACAGCAGTCATTTGAGCTCTCGAAAGCTGACGAATCTAGTTCGATGCTTTAATAGGAGAGAAAAGGGAACTAGCCAAATGAAACCGCTTTTGGATAATATGGTCTGTTTTTTTTGTCATAGTAAGATTTAGTTTTTTATTTTATCTTTTGGTTTAATGTGAAGATGGGGAGGACTATGTTGATATTTTCAGGTTTCAACGTTGGAGCTAAAGGAATGCAAGAGTATGAAGTACTTATTTACAACCGAAATCGAGAAATGTCTTCCGAAACTTGAAAAGCTTGACATAAATACCTGCGTCAGAGCCGAAACTGAGAGTATATATAACTGTGTCAGAATTGTCCTGTACTTATTTACCCTTTCATTTAATGAAATTTTATGGTATATTTGGAAGAATGATGGCAAAAATACATAGAATTCTGAGAATGACAAGTAAAATGAGCCTTTAAATTTTGGCTAAGAGGACAAGTAAAAAAATTGGAGGGAGTAAGATTTAATCATTACAGGGAAGCAGACTGACTAAAGTAACATTTTTGCATTTGTAATTACATATACACACAAAACAAACAAAGCCATTCTAAAACAGAAAAGTATACCTGAGCAGCACAGACAAAAGAGTGCTAAATTGACCAGTGTAATGGCCATTGACCTCCAAATGACCGATATTGATCTGCACAAAATCTTGATCATTCAACGCTATGAGCCTGTTTGTGGCCGAGCTGCAACAAAATAGTTGATTTAATAAAACCAATAATTGCAGTGTAAAGACAGAGGTTTCTCAAATGAGGGAAAATGAACAAAAATTCGTTTCTTTTTTTTACTAGAAGCACAATAAAATCAAATGGATACCATTACCTACATATTTATTAAGCCTGTTGAACATCCTTGGAAAACTTGGTTTGGATCTTGTTGAGAGCATTGTGAACATCCTTACTAGTCGGCCTGGCCTCAGGTAAATCCACACAACACATTAAGGCCAACTCCATAGCCGAGGATATGCAATCTGTCATAGCCAAATAGTGAGATTCGTCGAGCACTAGCAAGTTGGGATCTGCAAGTTGAGTGACTCCATGAGGTAATGAATCTTTGATCCATTTCTTCATGCTACATTCTTCGTCGAACATCTCATCTGTAGGCCTTTTTTTAGTAAAAGTTTCCATCAACAAGATACCGAAACTGTATATATCGCCCTTTATAGAAACAAGTCCCTCCGATCCAAACTCTATATCAATTTTTGTTTTAGTCAATTTCCCTGATATAAGAAATTATCAATTCAAATTAAATATGAATAAAAATCACCTGGTGCCATGTAGCCAACAGTAGCAAGAGTCATGGTTTGCATAAAAGATTGATCTTCTCCAACTAGTTTTGAGATGCCGAAATCAGTTATGTGGGCAACCATGTCCTTATCGAGAAGGATGTTACTCGGCTTCAGATCACAATGGACAATTGGTTCTGCACAGCCATGATGAAGGTATTCAAGTGCTGATGCAACATCGATCATTATGTTCAATCTCCGTGAAATGTCCAAAAAGTGGTTGCGAGAATGCAACCACGTTTCCAAGCTCGAATTGGGCATGAACTCCATGACTAAAATTTTGAACTCCGCGGTACAACAACTGCTGATTATTTTGACGAGATTCCGGTGGCGAATTCTTCGAAGTACTTCACACTCCACGTCAAAACTCTTGAATGCTTCATCATGTTCCGAATTGTAAACCTTGGCTGCTATGCACATCCCGTCAGAAAGAGTCCCCTTGTATACAGAGCCGAAACTACCCCTACCAAGCAAATAAACCTCATCGAATTTGTTTGTTGCTTGGCTAAGCTCGTGCATTGAAACTCTCTGGAAAGTTGCTAACGGAAGAAAATGCTCTTGATGAATTGAAAATCTCGTTTTTCTTTTGCAATACCAAACGAGGATGATGCTAATGATTCCAAGAGCCAAAATAGATGTTGCAATCACAAGTAGTACTATCTTGCCCCCCCTTAAATGCTTCTGATAATTAGTTGTACATGGATGGACGTCGAACCTAAGCACCCCACATAGTCCTGTATTTCCTATAAATGACTTGGCAGTGAAGTTTTTAAATGGTCCTCCGTTAGGGATTTCTCCTTTTAGTTGATTGAAGGACACATTAAATTCCTTGAGATATTTTAGTTTCTCAAGGGACTTGGGGATTTCTCCAGAGAGATTATTGATTGATAAATCTATTAATTCCAAGCTAACAGCATCACCGAATGATCCAGGAATAGATCCCTCTAAACTGTTATTTGATAAAGAGACCCGAGTTAGAGATTGGAGGCCTCCAAAGATGGGCGGGATACTACCTGAGAACCGATTCCCTGAAAAATCAAGTAATGTAACAACTTTTAAATTGCCAATATCTAGTGGAAGAGAACCACTCAAAGAATTTGATGACATGTTCAATTCCAAGATATCTTGAAGCTTCCACAAGGTTGAGGGAATAACAGAATTAAGCCTGTTTGATTCAAGAAAGAGAGTCCTTAAAGAGCTGAGGTTACTTAAACAAGAAGGAATCTTTCCGGAGAGCATGTTATTGCCCATACGTAGAATAACCAAACTCGGTAAGCCACACAATTCAGAAGGTATGGATCCTTGTAGTCTATTTAAATCCAGATAGAGTCCTTGAAGCTTCCATAATTTCTTAACAGTAAGAGGAATGGCTCCTGTAAATTTGTTATCTAGTAGAACCAAATCATTCAAGCTAGTTAAATTACCGATTTCCTCAGGAATGGTTCCTATAAGTCCGCTACCGAAAAGGTTAATTTTTTCAATTGAAGAAGAAATATTTCCTATGGCAGTTGGCAGAGTAGAATTAAGCCGATTCTTACCCAGTTGTAACGTTGTCAAACTTTTGCAATTGGCCAATGAGGAGAACAAACTCAGTAATGATGGGCTATTGAGGTGATTTTGGAACAAACTGAGATATTGAAGGTTTCTTAAACTACCAAGAGAGTCAGGAATAGATCCAGTGAACATGTTGTAACCCATGTCTATAGAAATGAGATTAGAGGCATTAGAGATATATATGGGAAAAGGACCATCCATGTCATTTGATTCAATTAGAAATTGCCTTAGATTGGGAAGATGGAGCCCAAAGCTTGGTGGGAGACTGCCTGACAAGCTGTTAATATGCATAGCCAACACCTTCAATGTTGAAATGTTGAAAATGCTGGAAGGAGGTGTTCCAACAAGATTGTTACGTCCGAAATCCAGAAAAACAAGATTATCCATTTTCAAGGGTGGAATGCTACCTGTCAAAATTTGCTAACTTATATCGCTTGTGATTTAAAAAGGAATCATAATTCTTTACAAGTTAGAGTTTTCGAATTCCAATATCATATGTACCTTCCAACTCATTGTCTCCGAATTTAAGAGACTGCAGTCTGGTCATGTTTCCTATATAAAAAGGAATTTTACCACCTATGGAATTTCTTCTGATGTTAAACTCCTCCAGATTTATAAGATTACCAATGGACTTTGGAATTTCACCTATCAAATGAAAAATGATGTAGCAATTGGTTAGTTAATTTTGATTGTAAGTAACTGCAAGTACGTGCATGGTTGATGACAATAATATAATTTGTTCGTACCTTCGAAATTGTTATAGCTGAGGTCTAACTGTTGAAGCAATGTCAAATTCCCAAGATTTTCATGCTGTTCTCCTTCAAATTTATTGTAAGACAAGCTTAAAACTTTTAATTTGCTGCATGCAGACAGGCTAGCAGGAATTGGGCCACTGAATAAGTTGGAACTGAAAGAAAATATTTCTAAAGCAGGAAGATGAGCGAACATATTTGATGGAAGATGACCAGTCAGATTGTTCGTCCTAAAACTCATAACCGAAAGTGAAGACATGTTCTTATAGAATGCTGTTGGGATAGAACCAGACAACCAGTTACAACTAATATTGACAGTCTGCAAAGAAGACATGTTAAAGATACCAGCAGGTACACCTCCTGTAAGATTGTTATTACTCAAGTCCAACAATCTCATGTTGTAAATATTTCCTATTGCTTCTGGAATTTCTCCATTCAGATTATTTCCTCCCAAGTTAAGATGATGGAGCTTTGATAGGTTGCATAATGATGTTGGAATAAAACCTGTATAATGAATTTCAAATGTAAACATGGTTAATAATACAAATACATTATTTATTTGGTACCGAGCTATCTATCTATGTAAGCGAAGTGTGAACTGTAATAAAACGAAAAGAGATGGATATGTTGGAAAGAACAAACCTCCAAACTGGTTAGAGCTCAGATCAAGAGATTCAAGTTCAACAAAAGATCCAATCCATGGTGGGATAAGTCCATCGACAAGGTTGTTTCCCAAGTCAAACACTTTTAACTGGCGTAAGTTTGCTAGTTCGATAGGCAAAGATCCACTGAAATGGTTTCCATGTAAAGAGAGAGTGACAAGGAATGAAAGGTTTCCGACATGTGGAGGGATCGTCCCTGTTAGGTTCATGTCGTCGAGAATTATCTCACTGACTCTACCATGGCTTACTCCACAAGTAATACCAATCCAATTACAAACAGAAGTAGACTTTGTCCAGTTGGATGCAATCAGGTTTTGAGGATCATTTGTGATATGAGCTTTTATGGCAAGTAGTGCATCCTTATCAGTTGTGATATTTGCTGCTCTTATCTCTCTTAGGCATTTCAACAAACACGTTATCTGCAATATGAATAGAAACAAAGAGTTTACTTTCCCCATGGAAAATACAAGTGTTTGAAGTGGCGATGATCCAATCGACCTGCTAATAACATATATATACATATAGTGATCAACTGAATTCCTATACCACAATTGACAGCTTAACTACTACAATTGACAATTGACACTTGACTACTTAATTAATGTAATTAACAAAGTCAAATATAATCAAGTGAAAGCAAGCACAGCATTCTTGACAGTTGACGTACCAATAAATAAGTTCACCAAAGGAATGCGCCTCATGGTTTGCGATACTCAATTATTCAGCAATAAATCCATTGGTGGCGGCTTTCTTTGCCGCGAGTCAAACAAGCAGTTTAAAATCGGGTGATCTTTAGAAAATACAGCTGCAATGCAACAAAACAAATTCTATGAATGGGTGCGGGTGACTCGTATAATAACAAATATTACAAGGTAATTTAAAAAAAAATAAAATAGTACTAATAATTTATAAATGTATTATCTAATAAATACGGTCACCTATCTAGAAAACAGCTTAATAGTAGCACCTTTATTACTGCTTGTGCTTGTCTATTTCACGAATTCCATTCACAAATAAAAAGAAATGAACAATTAATTTAAAAATGTAGCTTATCTGGTCCATCTTCCATGTATGATGTGGTATTTATGTATCATCATTTATTATAGAATATGTCTATCTGATTGTCTAGATGTAGATAACCAAATAGACATTGTCTACAATAAATACTATTCAAAATAGAATAGACGATATACTATTCTTATCTTAAAAGTGGACATTATCTATTTTTAAGACTATTGTCAAATCATCAATAGAAACTTTTATTCTACATTTACAAGCTACTAAAGATGCTCTAATATTTGTCATTTTAAATTTTTCATCAAAACCAATAAGATATTTCATCTGCTATTAAAATGACTAATTTATCTTTTTTACTTTATAATAAAATTCATTTTTTTCCTTAATTTTCAACTTATAAATTAATTTATATTTAATCTCTTTCATAATTAATGCAATGGTGAATTAGGAAAATCTTGTTAAAAAATGCATTGATATTTTAAAATGACAAGTATTAGAAACTAAAGTAAAAAATTTAAAATGACAAATATTAAAAACCGGAAGGAGTATTCACTAATTTCCTCAATATATAATATTATTAATATTTCAGACCTTTGAATTATTTGTTTTAAAAATCACCGCCTAGGTGTTGAGGTTAAAAGATTTTATTCATTTATGCGGTTTCAAACACTTGACTATTAATTTTAGTTGTTGCGTAGGCATCACCTAGACAATTTTTTAAAACATTCATATACATTCATTCTCTCCAATGTTCAATTCAGAAAAAATTTGAAAATCCAAAATACTTCATCCTCAAAATTTCACGTTTTTTTTATAATTCTTCCAAGTATACCATCATTTGATCATATGTTATTTTCAAGAGATAAAGTTAAAATTGAATACATTGACTCGAATTGATTTTTTTACAAGTGCGAAATGTATAATATATAAAGTTAATTTTTTTAAATAACGAAAGTTGGCTCGGTTGCTAGAACCGTTCTATATCAAATTGTTCTCACTTTCAATTAAGATAAAAGTAATTGTAAGAAATTTTGTATTTTGAATCAAATTTTTGTCCTGTAACATTGAATCAAAATTACTATTTTTTCATTTTTTTATGTTTAATTTCTGTTATTATATTTTATAATAATTTTTCATTATATATTCTCATTTTAGTTGATTTTATAATTTTAATATATTATAAATTATAATAAATAAAAAAAATTGAATCATTCCTTATCCAAAAACTCCACCTGCCTGCTAGCGTTTACCGCCAATTAGAGCACATATTTGTAATCCCAACTTTTAAAACATTGTCTCAACTTCATTCTTTCACTCTATTAAAACACTGATCTCTAACCTTCACCTATTGAAACTAGACCTGGGCACGAGACCGTTGACCCGCGGAACCCGTTTATGCCCGCTCTTCATGGGATGGGCTTGGATAAGGTAATTGGTGATTAGGCCCGACCCGGCCCGAACCCAAAGCGGCGCGAGTAAAATATATGCCGGGCTTGGTTTTAATAATAAAACCCAAGCCCGGCCCGTCAGGCCCGAAATAATAATTATTATGTTAAAAATATATATTTATTATATACATTTAAAGTAAAAAAAATTATATGGTTGAAAATTTTCATATTTTTTTTGCTAAAGTTTAACATTTAAACTCAATTTTATGACTTATACTACAAATATATTTGGAATTATTTTTTCACAATTATTTTTTAGTAATAAATTTTAATTTTTTTTAGTTAAAACAATTAATAGTTAGGCCCGCGGACCGGGCTTGGTTTTGATTATTTTATTAAAGGCCCGGCCCGACCCGAACCCGATGTACTTTTTCATGGATTTGGGCCGGGCTTGGGCTATTCATTATTTAGCTAGGCCTGATAAGGCCCGGCCCGAACCCGGCCCATGCCCAGGTCTAATTGAAACACTCATTATCTTCATTCTTCAGTCAACAAGATATTGAAGTAAAATATATAGCCCTTTACTATATTAATTAATTTTATTAATCACAAACTACTACATTAAGAAAATTAATTAACTGATTAAGAGATTCACTGTATTAAAGAAGACGAGGCTACCAACTTAATGTGCTATAAATACTTGTTGAGGAGAGTAATTGAAGTATAAACAAATACAAATGGGTTTCATAGTGAAACTATATTTTGCAACAATGTTCATGTTATTGATAACAAAATCAGTCGATGCGGGTCTTAACCCTCAGAAAAAAGTATTAGTTCAAATCACGAATTTTCTCGAAGGAGGTGCAGAGTTGACCATTCATTGCAAATCGAAAGATGACGATTTGGGTGAACACTTACTTCATGCAGTGGATTCCTTTGAGTTTCGGTTTCGTCCGAATTTCTTTCACGCAACGCTCTTCTTTTGTAGCTTTAGCTGGCCGGGAGGGAACTTTCATTATTTCGACATATACAAAGGAACTAGAGATGAGAGAAGATGTGATAAATGTCTATGGTCCATCAAAACGACTGGTCCTTGCTTGTTTGATCCTTCCGCGGGTGTCTATACTGCTTGTTATACTTGGAATTAAGCTCAATTCAAATGTTTCGACGAAAAATAGGGTATGAAACAACATCCTCTAATACCACATAAAAAATAAGTTGTCTATACTTCTTAAACGAAGTAATAAAAATAATAGTCCGTGTAGCAAAATAAAATGTACTTGTTGTCACTTTGGCAAAATGATCCCTTTTATGGGTTGGCAAGTTCTACTTTCTTTTGTTGCATTTTAAGATAATATTTACGATCGGTTATGTTTATTGATATGAATTATGTTTCACAAAAAATAAATTTGTTTAAATGTCCTTAATCAACAAACACAATTCGACAATAGAATATGGTTGCAAACTAGAAGAGAAATGATCATGAATCATAATTTTCTATATCAGTGGAAGACTGGCAAATGGTTAGAGGAAAGCAAAACATTCTTCCACCTTTAATTGGAAGCCTTTATCTGTTTAGAAAAAGATAAGTTTAATGGTTGCTAATAGAGAACAAGCTCAGTGGATCGCAGAAACCAGATAAATATTTTCGTACATAGAGATTATTTTTTTATGATCCTTTGTGACTTTTTTTTTCTATTTTTTTCTTTTATTTTATTTTGTTGTTTTACTTTTCTATTTAATAAAATTCGAGCCGGATGTCCCGATCTCAACTTCATTGAAAAAACAGAACAAATATGCAGTAATAAATTTCAAATATAATGAACTAATTAAACAATTATAGATTGATATATCAACTATCAAGCCACTTTGGCAATTAGATATGGTTAGACTTGTTTTTGGCTGTGCTAGATTGGATTGAACATGGGACTAATGTTGCGCAACAGAAACACGATCAAGATCGGAAAGATCACCGAAATCGCAAATATCAGAAAGTAAACAAAACAACAACACAGTTTTACGTGGTTTCCTGATCTGTTTTACGGGATCAGACTAGTCCACGGGGAAAGGCTCTTCGGCAGCTGTTTATTGATATCTGAATAAGGCGATTACAACCAAGGTTCAACAACCACAAGCGCAGCTTTACAGAACTCTTCTCTCTTTACAAAACAAGGATTGAACAACTAATCCTTTACTCACAATCACAGGAGCACCCAAGAAGAAGAAGAATCAAACAAAGGAACCGGTTACGCGAATGTAACCAAGAAGGCAGAAAAGCAAGAAGAAGAGAAAACACCCCAACCCTAAAACCTTTTAGAGAAAAACAAAGTTTGCGTTCTATGCAATAATACACATATACAAGGCTTTATATAGCTAGGTTAAGGAGCTAATCTCAGCCCTTTGATCAAGCTTTAATCCAACGGTGAAGAGAACATCTGAGTTGCTTAAAGGAGGTGAACGGTTGCAACAAATGAGGGCTTGGGTTGTAGTCTTGGCCCAGCACTTCAAATGAGCTTAGCAAACAGCTGGCCCAGAGCACTTAGACCTAAAGCACACCCAACAACTAAAAAGACCATACTCTAAATGGACTGCTAAAATTAAAAAAACTTGTGTCAACCCACAAAGAAGTGAAGAAATAAATGTAGAGTATACT
>CATIWQ010323898.1:0-29300 GCA_949673415.1 Euphorbia schlechtendalii | reverse complement strand
ATTAGATGATATCTAGAAAGCAAACTTGGTAGTGGGTACTGATTCTTGAATGTGGTTTGATTTGTTGCATTTAACCATTTATTTCGGTCTATAGAAATATAGATTGTTTATTGATTGAATTTATATTACTAGTTTAATTAGTTCATGTTTTAGGATTTCTTTTTTTGGAATGGATTATTTTATCTTATAATTTGGTTTTTGACTAAACCGAACCGGACCGAACCGAAATATTTAGGTTCGATCCGGACCGAACCGAATTCTATTCGGTTCGGTATTTGGTTCTTAAAATTTTAATTATTTGGTTCTTGGTTTATTTGGTTCGGTTCGGTTCTTGGACCGAACCGACCAATGCTCACCCCTAATAAATTGTATTGAAAAAACTCGAGGGGTTTTAATGTATTTGTACAAATTTCAGGGAGATTATAATTATTCACTAGAATTTTTATTGTGTGGAAAGTAAATGAGATATGATTTGTATATGCTTTTTTTTGCAGCTAACCATTGTTCCTTTTTTAAATTATGTCACGATATTGGGTAATTTAAAATTTTGTGGATTGATTGATATAAATGCAATACATATCCATGTTAAATTTAAATATTTTAAGAAATGCAAATAATTTTTAAAATAAAAAATGATGATAAACTTTAAAAATTATAAAAAAACGTGACATATATTTTTTTTTAATTGATAAGTTTTAATTACGTGAATGTTGAATTAATTAAAATGCTCTATTAACATCATTATTCTTAACGAAATAAATATTTTTATTCTCATTTTACTAATTTTTTGAAACCGTAAATCCCATTTTGAAAAAAAATTTCACATTATTTAATTTGAAAAATAATAAAACTGCACGATATGTTTTTTTCAAGTTTATTCTTTTAATAAAACTATCTATGACTTAGTGGTCACCGCCTTCTTTAGAAGCATGGGACGACTGAAAATTCTGCATATTATAGAATTGAGATCATCTGATGTTCAATGTATCAATTATCTCTCCTACTATTTGGTAAAGGATAAAAAACACACATTCAATTAAAACCAACCATTTTTCATCGATCGGGTAAATTGAACATTAGAAAAAGCCAACCATTTTTCAAAAAAAAAATTATAAAAAGAAAATACACGAATGACATAGCGTGCGAGCATGTACGAGGTACCAGTTAAACAAATGCATGCAGTTAAGCTTGGTCCTATCCATAATGGGTCAAGTTGTTGCTCTACCAAGGCCTTTACTCAGATGGACCTTTGAATTCTTTCTTGAACAATAGTTATAAGCCCAATGCTCATTTTCTTACCTATTTCAGCTATATAAACTGCAAATATAATTTTGCTAATAGTTAATCTAAACCAACGGATTACTGCACATTTTAAGGAGTAATTTGGTGTAACTGGTATTGTTAGTTGTTGCTTGTTTTGACTGATAACTTTTTGCCATCCAAATAGCTAAAGGCAATTGTGATATAAAGGACTGTTGTTTGATGCTAAAATGTAAAAGGCAATTATTAAAAATGTTCCTGAATAGGTGAATCTCAGATACGAACTTCATTTATTTCCATAGTTAAAAGAAACTGAAATTGGATGTGCATTGTATACACAAACAATACGAAAATATGAAAAAAATTAATTAAATTTATTTAAGTGACTTAATTCTTGTATGGGGTTAAGTTGCATATCTTAACCCCTAATATGGGTCGTGGAATATGTACCTATATTATATACCTCAATTAATTGATTAATCAATCAATTTTAAACCTCTCTAAAGTCTAGACATTCCTATTGAAATGCATTGATTACAAACTAGTCATAATTTACGGACGGTTTGTATGAATAATGGTCTAGATAGCTCGGCTTCAACTTCTATCTTTCAATTATGAAACAATTTCAGTGGAACCCCACTCCATTAGAAAAATTCAACAAAATGACCCATTTTAGTTTCCTTATAATTATTGGACAACCAAACATGGCCTTCCCCATTATTTGTATTTGAATCCAAGTCAAATAAGTTGAGGTAGGTTTTGCATTTCTCATAACAAAGTAAAACCCAAAAAATATCCGGACTTTAACATGCTCATCTTCCGGTCAAGTTTAGTAAAAAAATGGATTTTAAGATTTAATTCATGAGACTCAATCCGACACGTAGAAATTGATCTATTAAAACACAGGCACATCATATACATTAAAAATAAAGTGTTAAGAACACGTTAAGGATGAAGTAAGAATAAATACAAGAAAAAATTTATATATTTCTTTTTCCATAGGGTAGGTGTTTTCTTTCATCAAACAGTTATATATAATATTGTTTATAATCTTATATAACTATCTACAACCTTTACTAGTGTGAATCAATTTATTTGGGTAAGATGATATTGCCTTGAAACAAGGTTGTCATTTGCTTTCAATTTCTACGGTTCTGCTCATCTCATCTCATCTCAACATCACTTTTCATTAATTAATCCCTTTTTATATTTTATGAAATCCATTAAACTTTCCACCATTTAATCTTGATCATCAGGATTCTAATTCCTAGTTGATACTTTTTTGTTTAATTTTATACTAAATTATTACGCCACCAATTAAAGACAAACAAATTGCTACATAGACTTTTCTTTTGCCTATAATAAAGATCTTGATTATTGCAATTTTTTTTAAAAAAAATTCAATCTCAAAAGAAATGTCAAAGCTGTGTAGCGAAAGTTGGTTCTTTCTCATGTGATTTAAGATCCACTACCAAAGTGGTGGGAGAATTTTAACTCGACTAATCAAAGTAATCCAACTTTAAAAATTTTAATTTTCTTGTTAATTGAATGATCAGAATCCAACTAGGCCATGTCCCTCTCAATAACATTATAATTAAATTTACACATGGTTCCATATAAGATTAAGCAAAACTATTCCCATATTTGGAATTTCATTCTCACGTTACCTTTTCTTTCTTAACTTAAAAACGTTTTTGATATTTTGATTTATCGAAATTGTCTATTCAAGATCTCAAACATATAATTTTGTTATTAATTTAGTGAATGATTTATTCAATTTCATTATGACAACTTAACAAACTACCAAGGGTTGATAGATCCACGCACTTTTAGTTAAACATATTCATAACTCTAAACTACGATATTGGTAATTCACCTTCGTTCAACCACTCTTGTATCACACGAAATATAAATTAAATATCATATGCTAAATAGATAAAAGTTGAATATATTATATACCAAATAAACCATTTCAACATATCATGAAATAATATTTGAGTTGTTAAACAATATCAAAAGAATTTAAGTATCGGTTCAATCTTATATATATATATAATTTGAAATAGATCACATAAAGGCAGGCACTATAATTATGTATTTCACCACCAAAAGAAACACTAATCTTTATAATAATAAATTGTACATTAAAAAGAAATTAATAAATAGTTTTATCTGTAGATTTCTGTCAGGAAAGCTCAGACTGGTAAGAAACGAAGCATCATTTTTTGTGGTGTTTGATTACAGTATATTCTTCCTTTTTTTCTTGAAAACAATAAAAAGAAAGGGTGACAAGCATGTGTTTGTGCAGCCAAGAAATAATGGGTTTCTCTATAATTGTGAAAATGGGATAGTATTGAGGGAGTGATTGATAACATTCCAATTATTCAAATTAAATTAAATGTTGTTAAAAAAATTAAAATATAATTTTATGGTTTGAATGAATTTTGCCACTATTTTTTATATCATATGTGTAGGAGTTTGAATCTCAAACTTGGGACTTCTTTCACTGATTGGGGTTACATTCAGTCAATGTTTTAAAAAGCGCTAGAGCTAGTCGGGTCGTCGAAGATTAATCGAGGTTTAGGAGGGGATTAATTGGGGCCTAGGCGGATTTAAACCTTAGGGGTAGTCAAGCAGTAACCTTCAAAATAGCGTCTAGGCGGGGACTTTTAAAACAGCGTATTCAGTTGGTAGTTATTATTAATTCTTTTACAATTGTATTTTGAGTCAGTTTTTTTTCAAAATATAGATGGTAATTAGTTTCGGAACCGCTGAAAATTTTGAAGAAAAAATGAAACCAAGTGAGAACTCAAGATATAATCATATAAAGTCAACAAGAGACCAAAACATTGTTTTGAGTTTTGACATCTATTTTGTCATGTAAACATTACAACCAAACACGTATATAGGATTTTTGTTTTCGTACTTTGATTCAACTTTTTGTGGCCTAATTTCATTCAAATTAATTAATGTTGTGACCATAATGCAGGTTTTAAGTTTGAAAAAGTGCTCAATAGACTATACTAAAAATTTAGGATTGTGGTAGAAAACCGTTTTGAGTACACTAAAATTGAAGTCAAAGGTTCAAAATAATGGTACCAAAATTTTCAATTCTCTTAAATCCAAAAGGGAAAATGGAAAAATATTACTTTGTGGAGTTGCATTATGCATAAAATCTAATAATACATTCCAACTGTAAATGGTCAAGTCCTTGTCATATTGCAAATAACATGGGCCTCAAAATTTTGTCATAATTGTACCCTGAGGCAAATATTAGGTAATTTGTACCCATTAACTGTTCAATCAACGTAACATTATTTTTTATTTATTCTGAGTCACAAACTTAATTTATTTATATATATTGATAATTGACAGCCTAATGTGTAAAATAGTACAATGTAACTAAATAGAGTTGTAACATTTTGTGGAATGACTTATGTAGGACACATAATAAATTTGATTTGTTGAGGGCTTTGGTTACTATTTAACAAAAGTAGAAGAGGGTAAAGGGAAGAATACATTATCCGTATGTAACAAAAGAAATTATTGTATCATGCCCAAATTCACATTTAAAGCACACGATGTGCTTCATAATCATATCATTGCGTATTAATTTAATATTAGTTTAAATTAAACCTAGTAATATACCTCTAAAAAACATTTAATTTAATTAAATTGGCAAATTTCCTTGGGCCCTTTCGGGTAATAAGACAATTTTGAAGGGCCACAAAAATCTAGTTTATCTAAAGCCCAACTTTGATTTGGGTGGGCCCATGTTTCTTTTCTTTTCCCTTTAATTTTCCATCTCTCTCTTTTTTTAAATCAAACTTTTTTCCTTTCACACTTGTTATGATTAATATATAAGAATAGAAATAGGAAGAGATTTGGAATATGAAGTTGGGCAACAAAGGATAATTAGGTATAATATGAGATAATATAATGTGGAGTACAAAATAATGGTAGTATAATTTGATCAAATGACTCAGATTTATTGTTGTTTTTTAGCACATTTTTTGTCTAGCATTTTTGACTGGTTATTGCCAGCTCGTATAGCATTTTCGACGCAACTCATCATAACTTGAGAGGAATTGTACGATCGAAAGAAGCAACAAGAAAGCAACGTGGAGGCAAAGGAAAGAAACAATGAAAAGTTCATTTCAACGTTTAAGAGATAAGAGGCAATAATGATGGATAAATTTGGTGGGAAATTGATTCTAAAATGTATTTCTCCAAACAAAACAAATATGATAAGACTTAATTTCTTAAATTAAAATATTAGTTTTTGTTGAGTTTTCTTTAATTACCTTTGTTTGCAATTTGACCTAATACAAATACCCATATTTCTTGCCTTCTCACGTCATCATCTCTCTATCTTGCTATTCCATTTCTCATATTGCACGACAGTACTAGTTAAACTAAGAATTTTATAAATGACTTTTATGAGCCTCTTGATTCTTTATATTTATTTTAGATAGCCAAGTTTAATATATCATGTCATGTTAAATAATTATTCTTAATTATATTAATCGAAGCTTGGTAGGTTGTACTTGTTAAAATTCTATCGCATCTCTCTAATTTTAAAAGAAGGGTTAATTTGGAAAATGACCTAAACCAAACATTATATATCCAAATTACGCTTAAAAGTTATCATTATTATTAAATTACTTAATCAAGCCATAAGTTATAACTCATGGAAAAAGTAAAGGGAAAAAAGCCTCCTCCTCAACTAGAATCGACGAGACAAAAACAAGTAAATTGTAGAAAAAAGTTACAGTGGGCTAAAAGCTAAATAATAAGCAAATTAATAATTTCTATATGAAATGTAGACAAAGTGCAAATACGAAATCAACTAAATATATGATAACATCATTTTCAACTTTACTTTTCACATGCAAACTTCTCGAATATAAACACGGGATATGATAAAATATGCCAACATTTTCAACAGCAATATGTATGATTTAAAAAAAGAACTTCTTTTCTTCTTATCATTTTTAGAGTGAATTGAATTGTTCATTTGTTTGTTTGTTAGTAAAGTTTTGTACTGTAGGATATGTATAATTTAAAGGTGATGGAGATAATTCATTTCAATTTAAATATATTTTGAATGAATTTTTGTGAGTTAGAATTGCATGTGTATATTTTGATGCATCGATGTAATATTAATGAATCTCGTTTTCCAAATATAGCTAGCTGTATAAAGTTTAGAGGCAGCCAGAAACGAGGAAATATATGTATATATAGTAAAAAGTCAAGTAGCATTTTTATTTTTACTTTTTAACTTTTGAGTAATTTTTTTTTTCATTTTTCTATTTTTTTATAATTTTCCCTTCAGTCATTTGTCATTATTCTTGATTTCTTTCTCTTTTTCTCTATGTCCTTTTAGTTTTCATTGCATATAGCTCTAGTCTAGTCGTGTAAAAACTTACATGATTTTATTTCTTGCATTATTTCATCTATTTATTGAAATATATATATTTGAATAGAACTAGAGAAATGATTATTCTATTTATACTTCATTCCATTCTCACCATCTTCTATTATGCGAGTCAAACATATAGTTTAAAGTTTTTTTAAATTTTAAGAATTAGGGGCACGTTTTATTAATTTTATAGAATGTGAGGATGAAATCCATAACCCTACATTTCTTGAATTTTTCTTTTTCTGAAATTGGGGTGACCACTTGAGCCAAGGCTTGGTGGTTAAGTTTTTTTAATTCACAATGCATGGAATTAAATTGTATAGATTGGGTATAATTAATATGAGTATGTGCCTTTCATATATAATTGAATGACATACAACAACTTTAAATTCCTAATTTTTCACATGTAACCATCAATATAATTATTTTTGGCATATTCTTTCACATATGTATACAAAAGCATACAATATTCAACTATAATCTTAATTATATGCACACCAAATAAAAATGTTTCAACTACTAAATTTACTATATATTTATTACATCTTCATATCAGAATGCAGGGCTCGCATGTACTGTTGAGAGGTAATTTTCTTACATAATCAATTTTACCTTTTAAAACACACATAATTGACATATAAATATATATATTCCATAATAAAGATTTGAAAATGAAAGAAATGAGAAGCTTCACATATTGGCATATAAAGTCAAAACATACAGGAATATATATAGTGCCAATTAATAGAGATCATTCTCAAAAGAAACCATCTTTTTTATTCTTTCTCATAATCAACTTATAGATGGTCCCCATGATTGAGAAATTCTAATGGGAGAAATTAATTATTCAAATGTTTATCATTGAACAAAAATAATTATTATCATAGATAACTTTTGGTTGTTAGAGTGGACAGAACACAACTCAAAACTGAAATTGTCATGAGTTACGTATAAAATATACAGAGCATCAAACTATTTGATGGAAAAAAATAATGATTTATACAAATTTCCACATTGTTGAATGTCAAGCTGAAACTGCCAACTATACTAGTCATAGTCATGGTATAAACAAAGAGGACAGTAGCTACATTGCAAATCGTTGAATGGTCCAGTCAAGTTGATTAGTTAATAAGCAACTTGCAACTGATATGGCCACGTGTACATGAGTTTGTTAGAGTTTGTAACTAACTCTACAGCTCTAAACTGTTGATTTCATCAAGCTATGTGTATATAATAACTAGAGAGCATAGATCCTAACTAATTAATTCATTTTTTCTCGGTTAAAGCTTTTCTAATTTCTCTTCTCCCTTAAGATTTTGATCTTGATTTATGGTATCAAAGCAATGGATCTCAAGAGAAGAGTCCAATAGATCAATAATGGAACATTTCATCAAAAGGTTGATTCAGAGTATATTGTAGAAAGCAGCTCAAAAGGAACAAATCAACATCAAGAAAATCCAGGTTTAGCATTGGATTCTAGTCTCTTAACTGGAAGTGAAATTTTTATCATGGAAGAATTCAATGTTGTGTACTTTGAATTTAAAAGATAAGTAGGATTTTGTTCTTGAAGATCCGGAAGATTTCAAAAAAAATTCTGCAAAATTGAAGAAACGGAGGAGGAGTGATTGCCTAGTCACATATAGGATCTTGAGTGGAATTACTAAAGAGCTAGCAGAAGGATTCTAACATGTTGGCTCATCCAGAGAACTTTGGAAAAGTTTGGAGCATCAATTTTGTGAAAGAGATCAAGAGAGAGATGCATCTCTTTGAGCCTGGAGACATGACAGTTCCTCATTTTTTAACAAATTGTAGAAAATGTGGGATGAATTGAATTTACTCTGAACATTGCCAAGCAGCAAGTGTGGAGCAGGAAATTTTGTTGATTGCAATGCCTTTAAGAAGATGGAAAATCAGGAACAAGAAGACACGATAATGCATTTCTTGATGGGATTGAATCCAGAATATGATCAAGTTAAAGATCAGATACTTCTCATGGAGAACATGCCAAGTATGGACAAAGCTTATTCAATGCTTTGCAGAATAGAGAAGCAGATGAAAGTTAACAATGGAAGGAGCTTGGACTTGGAAAACTGTACAACAAATGTAATGGAAAACTACAGATCAGTCACATGAGGATCGCAAGGTAAAGATGAAAGTTCAAGATTCAAACAGAGAGGATAGAAGGTTCTTGAAGTGTAATTTTTGTAATGACACTAAACACACAAGGGAAAGTTATTTCAAACTCATTGATTATCTAGAATGGTGGAAACCAAGGGAAAAAAGGGAGAAAGGTGAAAAAGGTAAAGGTACTTTTACTCAATATCATGTTAATCAAAGTTTTGCTACATATTGGAAGGGGATGCTGGAAAGGTTAGGGGAAAGCTTTAACCAACACTTGATTCATCAAGCTGTGAATGAGGTCTATAACATAATGATGAAGGGAAAAGAGGCAGCTGAAGTGCCAATGCAATATTCACTGGTAATGCATTTATTGGTTATTCAGGGAAAGAATTAAGAGTATCTTATGCCTAGATAGTTGACAGTGATGCGAGTTTTCATATGTATCACCAGATTGAAATTTTTAATTCCTTAAAAGAGCATATAATGCATGGTATAAACTTGTCTGATGGTCATGTGAAGAAGGTTTCACATAGTGGAAACATAGAATCGATAGATAAGTTCTTGTTGATGAATGTGTTATATGTGCCTGAGTTTAAATACAATTTACTATCAAGTAGTCAATTGGCTAAAGAAAATAGAATAGAAGTGATTTTCAGTTCCTCACACTGTTGTTTATAGAACCAAAAGAGTAAGGAGGTGAGGGCAATAACTTGGTTAATTGATGGGTTTTATATACTGGATTCAACATCCTTCAAGTTAGAGATTTTGTATAATATGAAATTTTGTGCATCTTTTTAGTCTATTAAATTTTAGTAAATTTTTTTTATTCATGGCATAATAAATTCGGACATGCTTCTTTTGTTAGCCTTAGTCATATTGATGGGATAAAACTAGATTGTAATAAGTTATTTTGTGACATTTATTTCAAACCAAACAACCAAGATTTTCTTTTAATAAAAGTCATATAAATACTAGTTATAGACTACAGTTGGTTCATATGGATGCTTGGGGCCCTTAGAAACAGGCCTCTTTGACTGGGGCTATTTATTTTCTTACTTTAGTAGATGACTATAACAGAGTTACTTGACTATAACTACTCAAAGGGAAAGATGAAGTTTGTGAAACAATTGAGAGTTTTGTCAACATGGTTGAAACATAGTATTCAACAAAGATTCAGTCCTTTAGAAATGATAATGGTAAATAGTTCCTGAATCACAGATATGTTAAACTCTTCTCTGATAAAGGCCTTTTACATTAGAGATCATGCACTTACACACCATAGTAGAATGGTGTGGCGTAAATGAAGCATAAACACTTACTTGAGGTCACTGGAGCAGTTATATATGTTCCAAGCTAAGATGCCAACTAAATTTTCTAGGGGGAGCAATTTTATATGCCACTAGTGTCATTGTTGTGCTGCACACCAAGGTAATTGATTAGAAATGTCTTTTTGAAAAATTTCAGGGTTATAAACCATACTATGATAGATTTTAGGTGTTTGTAGCAAAGTGTTTCCACAAAGTGCTACCTATGATAGAAAAATTAGCACCAAGAGTATTTTTGGTGTTTTCACCATGCTAGAAAGCTTATAATGTCTATGATTTACATCTACAAAAAAAAAATTGAGTATCTTGAGATATAGTTTCTGCAATACTGGTTTTCCTTTTGACCACAACAAGGATAATGAAATATAAGAAGTAGAAAAGAAGGAGGAAAGACATGAAAGACCACAAGTAACAATTACTTCTCCAAGAAAATCAACCAAGATCGAAGAATCACCATCTTGGTGAGCAGATTATGCTGCAAACACAACTATTATTTTTTAGTCACATGTTAGTTTCCTATCACAAATGGTACAAATTAAGGAACCTAACAATTACAAAGAGGCAGTTTTGAATCCATAGTGGGAAGAAGTAATGCAGAAAGAATTACTGGTATTGGAGGAAAATAACACATGGTAACTTTGTGGTTTGCCACCATGAAAGAAGGCACTATCTAGCAAATGGGTATACAAGGTTAAATTTCTGCCAAATGGGGGAGGTAGAGAGATATAAGGTCAGACTTGTAGCTAGAGGATATAATCAATTATTTGGGGTGTATTAACTAGAGTCTTTTAGTCTAGTGTCAAGAACAAGAACAGTTAGACTTTTCCTAGTTATTGTAGCTTTGAAACAATTGAATGTTTACTAAGTTCATGTGAACAATGCTTACTTGCATGGTCTCATTGAGGATGAAATTAATTTGATCCCATTAGAGGGATATCACAAGGAACAACAGGGACAATTTTTCAAGTTACTAAAGTCCTTGTCTAGTCTAAAACAGTTTGGTAGATAGTGGCACAAAGAGATCTCTGATAAGCTGATCCAATTTGATTTTGAAAGGGCCAAGAGTAACCATTGCATGTTTCTTAAGAATAAAGGAATTGAGTTTCTAGCTTTGTTAATATATGTTGATGATATATTAATCATGAGCTCGAATGATAAAACAATAACTCATGTGAAGGAATACTCACATTCCTTATTCACAATCAAAGATCTAGCCTTGGCCAAATTTTTTTTTGTAATAAAAGCGGTACAGAGTGGAGTGGAATGCTAATTTCACAAAATAAATACATATCAGATATGTTGACTGATGTTGGACTTTAGAATTATACACCTGTAAATAATCCTTTTGATGGAGAAAATGATCTTACAGCTGAATGAGAGATGATAAAAGATCCTGAATTTTATAGGAGATTGGTTGGGAGGCTCTTATACTTAATCTTCACCGGACCAAATATATCTTGTTATGTTCTAACTTAGTCAATATATGAAAAGTCTTTGTGTTCATCATTTGCAGGCTACTTTGAAGGTGTTAAAGTACCTAATAGGGATCATTACTCATGGCTTGTTTTATCCGGCGAAAGCTAAACTCAAGTTACATGGACACTGTGATTTTGATTGGGGTTGATGTTAAGTGAGTAGGAGAACCTTAATAGGTTTTTGCCTATTATGGGAGAAGCATTTATATCCTAGAAAACCAAGAAACACAACATTGTGAGTAGATCCTCTACTGAAGCATAATATAGAAGCATAGTAGATACAAGTTGTGAAGTAAAATGAATATACAGATATTGCAAGAGCTGAATTTTTATGTTATATTGCCAATTCGGTTACACTTTGATAGTCAAGCAGTAATTGCCATAGCTAGAAACCCAGTAATGCATGATAGAATGAAGCATGTGGAACTAGATTTTCACTTTATCAAAGATTTGGTTGCGCAAGGTTTTATTTTCATCACTCATGTTAACACTAAGATACAATTAGCAAATTTGCTAACCAAAGCTAAGAGTTTCCAGCACATTACCTATCCAAGATGAACTTACTTCCCTTTAAGGTTGTTTCAGTTCGAGGGGGCATGCTGAATGTCAAGCTGAAATTACCAACTATACCAATCATAGTTAAGGTATAAATAGAGACTACAGTAGCTACATTGCAGAGTTGAATGGCCAGTCAAGTTGATTAATTGATCCGCAACTTGCAACTGATATCGCCAGGTGTACAGGTGTTTGTTAAAGTCTGTAACTAACTCTACAGCTCCGAATTGCTGATGCCATCAAGCTATGTGTATATAATGAACTAGAGAACATAGATTGTAACTAGACTTGTTCGTGGGCCGGACGACGCTTCAAAAGGCCGGGCTTGGACAATAATTTTTTAAAAAAGCCCGGCCCGAGCCCGAACCCTTCAAAACCCAAAGATTTATGGGTTGGATTTGGTTTTTATATAAATACCCAAGCTCGGCCCGACGAATAATTTAATTTATTTATTATATATTTATACATTAAATTTATAATTATTTTAAGATTTTATATTTTATCTTATTAAATTTATATACTTGATTACAATAAATGTTACTAAATATTAAAAAAAAATTTAAGTAAATAATTCAATTATATTAAAAATTCAAACATATTTTGGTTTATTTTATATTTTTATATTTAGTTTAATAAAAAAATATATAAAAAAAAATATTCATGAGCTTGGTCCGGGCTTGGGAATGACCTTGTAAGCCCGGTCCAAGCCCGAAGTTCTAAAGTATGGGCTTGAGTTGGGCGTGGCTTAGCGTTTTTAGTAAAAAACCTGCCAAGCCCAGCTTGAACCCGGCCCGACCCGCCTGACGAACAGAACTAATTGTTAATTCATTTTTTTTTCTCAATCAAAGCTTTTCCGATTTCTCTTCTCACATACATTTCCGACCCTGATTTTCATATATATCAAGAATATAAAGTGCTAATATATAAGTCAAAATGTAAATATAACATTTTACTCTCACGTTACATAACTCAGTCGTCCATATGTGGCACTACTCCAACCATTACCATTTACCATATATATTCTGGACCACGGCTGGCTGGCTTTAAAACTCGATAAGTTAACATTTTAATTAATTAGGCTAAGTTAAGCTTTAATAAATTTTTCTTCTATACGTGGCGTTATGTTAGTGGTTGGGCCACCACTCCCTAAGAAACTAATTAATATATTAAATGATGTAGTTTTCAAAATTAATTGCGTTAATGTATTAATAAGGTCCCTTGAAAGTTGAATGTAGTTATGTTTAATATAGAAGTACTGTTTTGGACCGACAACTGATATGGAATTTGGTTGCGGAAAGCCATCAACTTTGATAGACATAATTTATTATCCATATGTCATATTGACAAAAAAAATCATGTCAATGGCCATTGTTATCAGGGTTAATGCATCTACACCCCTGAATTTGTTGAAAAAGAACTGTTGTCATCCTGAACTTTGAAATGTGACAGATAGCTCCCTGTACTTGTCTAAAACGAGTTATTTTAGCCCCTCGTAAAAATATCAGCTTCAAGAACAAAAAGATGAAAATGACAGGCCAAGAATTGATACAATATTATGATTAATTGAAGAAAATATTTAGAATAGAGATGAAGTTTTGAAGAACACGAAGAACATATATTAAGGATTTTGAATGGTAAGAATTAGAATGTTATGGATCTTTTTTATTCATTTTCTATTTCACCAACATACTTCACGCGCGTGTATTTTGATGATCATCCACGTAGCAAGCCAGGTTAGCACAAGGGGGTAAAGTGAAACGTTTTAGATAAGTACAGGGGACGATCTGTCACATTTCAAAATTCAGGATGGTAACAACCCTTTTTGAATAAGTTTGTAGAAGGTGTAGATACATTAAACCTTGTTATTATAAGCTTGAATTCATTCATTTGAATATGTAGGACGAAAAAATATAAATATATTTATGAAATTTGTTTTATGTGCAACACTGCAACTGTGCAAATAGCGTGCAGGGTATGGCTAGTCTCATTAACATATCATTGACATTTAACTAAAATTTAGTATTTTCATGTCTCATGTTTACTTCTTAATTATATAATAAATTAATAATGTAAAGTGAGATATTTATATTTATAAGATTTCATGTTTATTTATAATTTATATTTTTTTACAGAAGATTATAGTTTATTATATCAAATCATAAATAATTACAATTTTAATTAAAAGTAGAGAAACAAGAAGTTAAATTTCTATAAAATGTCAAAAAATAAGCTGCTCTAGCTAATAATTGGACAAAATGATTGATGATTCATAGACAATTAACATAGATTATTCAGAAACTACTTGAACATATGACTGAAGTTACAACTCCAAACAAAAAACATCACATATCACAAAACATACATAGTATACTTGTTATATGTTTTTTTAATTAAATATCTATATATAATAACACATACAGTTGAATCCGGTTAAATCAATAAAATCATGAATCACTAACTTCACTGATTTGTATCTAACCCGTTTCCATAACATTACACATCCCACTACTCGCATTAATTTTAGAAACTTCTATTAATAAGTCACACGTATATAAATTTTCTTTCTTAAATAAACACAAAATAAAAGTATAAAATATTTACTAGCGAATTGATATTATTATTAATGCAGCTTGGTATATAAAATAGATAGAATTTGAAATTTTCAAACTTCCTGTAACAAGTTAATTCCATATCATTTCCAATGTGAAAGATTTTTCAAATAAGATGCAACTTTTCTGAAGATCTTCGAATGAAAAATAGGTTACAAGCACTGTCAACGGTGATCAGAGATTGCCTGTAAAATAAACACGAGTTATTAGGGGTGACTAACCGAGCAACTGACATAAACACTCTGATGCTAAAGTTAGCGTTAGAATCAAGAGAGGTGGCAAGAGTATTTGAGTATGGAGAATAATGTACATTTGAATGGTGACCTGGGGGGACCAAGCTTGATTATCTCATAAGTTGACTGTGGGAGAGAGTTATATCTCAAATATGACTCTTGTTTAAATAGATAGTTTTCTATTAACTATGTTAGAATTTGATCTTGTACAAAGAGAATCCTGATTAAGATAAATTGTTTTTTTGCTGAGAAATGATAGGAAATAGAATCTTTGTTGGATTCTATCCCTATTTAAACGCAAACATTCCATGCCGCTTAACTGGCTCAGTTAATCATCCATTTGGCCTTATCTTCTTGCTAAGATTGAGTTCGATTTAGTCTTTTTGATACGCTAAGGTGATTGTGTCCACCTATACATCAAAGCTGTGATTGACACGCGCCTAGTGATATTTTACTAAGTTATCAACACGTGAGCAAGAATAAACAATTGAATGAAAAATGATTATCCAACTAATCTTCTATCTTTTCCTTCTAATGGATTACGTGTCCCATTAAATATTGGAATTTGTTTATTTGATGTTTTAAAAAATATATAATCAAATACAAGGCTGAATCAAAAATTATATAATATTTTAATGGTTAGAGAGAGTTATTTTTAAAGAATTGTCTCATTTGAACTTACATCAAATGGAATGGATAATCTTCAACTCATTTCGAATGTGACTCGAACTTGCAACTTCTAGAATCCATAGCTTACATCTTAACCATTAAGCCAAGACCTTAATCACATGAAAATTATGTAGTAAAAAATCTAATAAATGATTATTATTTTAACTTAAAAAAGACAATTGACACTCAATAATTAATCTATTGTAGTTTATTTTTTAAATATCTTTTCTATTTTTCACATCATCAACGTAAATATTCATACCACGGCATGTAGAATACAGTATCTACTAAAAAATGCTCTAAATTATTTAGAACTTAGAATAGGAAGTAGAGTAAAAGTATTATACATTGTAGTCCTATTTAGTACGATTGGAAAAAGACAAAAGAGTCCTCGGAAACAGGGACTGTAACAGATTAAGAATACAGGACAAACAAGTAGTTAAATGAGGAGAATCAGGGCAATGAAAGTAAAATTTTCTGGATTGAGTTAAAGAAAAGGAAAAGGGTTATTTTTATCACCGAAAACAAATTTAAAACTGTTTAATCATATAATAATTCTTAAATATCGGTCTTAGTGGCCAGACCAAACGAGAGCGAGTACACAATGCTCTGTCACCAAAGAGATTGTAAATGAACAATTGAATCTGATAGCCATACACTTGAGAACTTTGCTAAGTGTAAGTGTTCTATATCGACTTGCACTCATCATCGGGTTCTAGTTGAAGATAGAAAAATAAAATAATTAATTTTTGAAAAGTTAAACCATTTAAAATTTAACTTGTAACGTTTAGAGGCAACTTAAACACTACTGATCAATACACTAGTCAAGCTTGGAGCATCTTTAGTAGCTTGTCTATTCCACAAATTATCTTGACACATGATTGGAATAGACAATCAATTTGAACATGCATCTTTAGTAGCTTGTTTATCTCATCATCCCTATATGAAGTGGTATCTTTAATTGTAGACAATGTTTATTTGATTGTCTAGATGTAGACAACAACCAAATAGACATTGTCTATAATAAATACAATTTGAAAGTGAATAGATAATTTATTATTCATACCTTATATCTATTTTTAAGAGTAAACTTAGAATCTATAAACTACTAAAAAAGATATTCTAAATGATTGTTTGAAATATGATTGGTTGAAATGAAAGTTGTTCTATCTTCTGCTACAAATAAATTTTCCCAACTAAAAAGGGACCACTAAAGTTTTTGAGAAGAAAATAAAAATGAATAGTATTTATAGCTTTTGTTGTTAACTATAATTGTTACATTTGGCGCACCACTTTTGGTTGTTTTTATCCTATTTAAATTAAAAGGATTTCAAATTTCATTTCATGAATAATCTTCTATTATGATGATTATGGGTCTTTTATCGAAATATAAGATAATTAATTTATATGGCCTATAATCTTTAGATTCTTTACGAACTATATTTGATCAGGAGATTGGATCATCTATATTTTTGCAATTCATATTTGTGGATATGACACTGATAGCAATTTTTAAACCGTACAAGGAGAGAAAAGAGATAATAACCACTCCCCATCAACAGTACTTAATTTGTGAAATTATCAGAGCCCCCTTAACAATTACGAGTCCTGATCCAAATTATATGTTATGAGACTCTAAATCAATGGAAGTGTAGCAATAGTCAACTAGTCAGCAGTCAAATGCAGATGTATATAGATTTTTTAAACCCTTCAACTTCGGGATCCTAGGCGGCTGCTAATTGGCTTCCGCACTAGAGTCGTCTCTGGAAATTATTTATACTATTTTAGAAATACTAAACCTCTAAAATAAAAGGAAAGGTAAACAAAGAAAAAATCAATGAAAGAATAAAAAGAGAAAAAGAAAGCTGAAAAAATGGAAGTATAGATGAAAACAAAGATGTGCCCACAGTGAATGAGAAGTTGGATTTGCAGAAGTTGCATTTGATTCTTTTGCAGCAAACAGAAAAAGACTCTTTTCAATACCCCACAAAACTCGTTATTTTATTTTTTTAAATAAAGATTTCAAAAATAGGGACTGGGTTGGCTTGTTGCAATAGGATTTAAAATGGGGTAGCTGCATATATAAAGGATGTTCTTGTGACTGCAATTATATCATCATATTCAAGAAATTTGTAACAAGTGGAGTATTCATTTTGAAATTGTATTGAGCCATTAAAATTATGGCGCTGCAAATGCAACAACAAACCCACACTCTTTTACTGACATTCTCATTTATTTTAATGTCTTCCCAATTTCATGTCCTTTTTCAGGTCCCTATAATTTACAATTCTATAATAAACCTATTACAGAAGGGCTTATTGAGAAACATATGTTGGTCTCAACGGAAAAGGCTACAATCTCTTAAGTAATCGATCTCGATTTTAATGAAACAATACTTTGGGAGATAAATTAATTAAACATGGCTCGAGTAGAAATTACTCTGATTTTAAATGTGAGGTGTTTGGGTCAAATTTAACTCATATCGCCTAATGAATTATTTCCGAGCATAATTGAAAATGTACTATAAGTTCATTTTCTCTTGCTCTGCTATTCAATTAAGTTTAGTTAATTTAAGTTCAATTATGTTAAGTTTAGTTCAGTTATGTATAATTATATATATACATTGAAATAAGTTCAGTTCAGTTAAGCAGGTTAGAAGATAACATGATTAAGTTGGAATTTTATTTATATTTCCCATTTCAAGTCCAATGAAATTATTATTGCCTTTATTAGGTCTCTCAAATTAGTGTATCCAATTTTTGTAGAAATTTGCGGCTAATCTAGTAAACGAATACCAAAATGGAAATGTTCTTTTTATAAATTTAAATTTTCAATGGACTAGTTGCTGTTGCTAGCTTATGTAGGCCAAAATGCTACAAAAATAAAATCTTAAAATATTGTTGATAGTGGCCGTCTAGTAATTAAAAAAGGGGCAAAGCTTTGCTTCATTTGGTTTAGGTAATACAGAAAACCACTATCTTTAAATAAAAAATAGAATGTTCTTCAACAATTCTCAATTCTTTCTTCTAATTTGTTAGCTCACATTTAGTCCATGAAACACTAATTAAGATAATATAATACAAATACATTCCACTTTTATTTCTTTTTCATAATATTTATCATGTCCATTGTGTTATTAATATTCTTGATAACATTTAGGATTAGAATTGCACCAATTCCCCACAATGTTGATTAGTCTAGTCATTAGATAACCTTACGACTGAAAATCACTTTAATTATGCTTAATAAGTCAAGCCACAAAGTGTATCCAATAAAACCATAATAATTATGTGAACAACCACAAAAATTTTGAGAGCAAGATTTGGGTTGTTGCAGGCTTTCTCTCTTTGTTGGAGCATAATTTTTGGAAAAAGCTTTAGGCCTAATGTATCGGGAGGTGCCTCAAGTTATAGCAAAAATCTTATTACCCCTGAATTTTGAAAATGATATCGTAACTCCCTTATTTTTCAAAAAATGCCACAAGTTATCACAAAAATCTTATTGCTCCCTTGAATCACCACTGCAAAAAATTGGATTATGGGACAGCTAAAAATTGTCTTCAAAAATACGAAAAATCGTCCTCGGTGCTCTCAGGGATGATTATTTCATCCTCGTTAATCATTACAAATACCCTTGTACCTGAAAGTATAGGAGACAAAAAAACAAGTTTTTTTTCCCTCATCTTTGGAAACGATTGTAGTCTAAAACTCGTAGTAAATATGGACACAATGTCAATGTTAAGTTTGTTGACACAAAAATGACGGTAATATAGGTGAAGCTGGGTCAACACTAACCATGTCTTTAGAATTTGGTGTACTTGAGCGCAGATTTATGTTGCCACTAGCATAACACTTTTTGTTTCATTTTATCGTTAGCCATGGTGTCATATATTGTAATTCTTGTTAGCCCGATGTTGTCAACATTACTATATAAAATTTGATATAAACCATGCCATCAACTTGTTTGGTTAAAATAAACTTTTTTTAAACAATTGCAGGTGTCAGGATTCAAACCCCGGTCACCCCACCCATTTTGCGGATGTACCACTCAAACTATATTTAATTGGTTTGGTTAAAATAAACTTAAATCAAAATAGGACTTATCTTAGTTTTACAAGTACTTTTTTAAAAATAATTTGTAATCCAAGATCTATTTATTTTAAGTGTTTTCTCTTATCACGCATATGAGGTTGAAATTATATGAAACAGGAAGTGAAGTAATTTGGAGAATAAATTATAGTTCATATCCAAGAAATGCTCAAAGAAGAAAAATTATTATTAATATTATCGACAGATGATGTATGAATAATATAAAGAGAAGAAAAATTGATTAATTGGATGGTTTGCTTAACTTTGTGGGTTTGTAATTAGGAATGGTTAGGAGTGCTTTTTGGGTGAGGAAAAGCTAAATGTGGTAGAAAATGGTGAAATGGAATGTAGATAGTGCCATATAAACCAAACAAATTCCAAAAAATTATATATTATACTATTAGTAAAGAAAAAAAAATATTTCTAAAATAAGGGGCTTGTAGGTCAGAAAGAAGAAGAGAAGGTTGGATTAAGAGTAAAGAAATGCATTAAATCTAGTTGGCAAAACAACAACAGATCCAGAGGTACTAATTATAAATAATAATAAAAATTCATTTGCAAAAATGAATATATAATTTTTTTAAATATGTTAGCAAGGAATTGGGGTTCTAACATTATTAATAAAAGAATCCTAATAAAAGAATTAGGATTCTAAAAATTGCCAAAAAACGACAAAATAAATTATTTACGTATTAATATGTTACTTATGACGAAAGAATCACCGTTAAATAGTTTAATTCTGATAAATTTTTTAACATTTGTTCAGATTTTATAATGTACGCAACTGTATGTATATCTGAATGTGCCTCATTTGATAATACCTTTTGAAATTCGAGTACATCTCAAACTCATTTTAAGTGTTTATCAATAAAAAATATTGTAAAAATAATGAAGCACGTTGATTTGTATACAAGTTGTTTTTAGTGAATACAAAAAATCACTGAGAATAACAAACAATTTTTAATCAATTACCCACGTCTAATTTTTAATTAATTTCAAACATTTTTTTATTAATTACCAACATCAAAAGCTTGGTAATCATTGACACATATCTTATTTTGCCCACAACTACAATACGAGGCAGGCCTGCATACTAATTGCACAATTTAACCTAACAATATGTAATGATATCTTGAAATCAAACCACCTGATTGAGGAGAAAAAAGAAAGTTAAATAAGGCGGCCTTATTTAACGTATTTAATTAAAAATGTTTGTAACGTAACAAAATAAAACAACAATTAGTAAAATTAAAAACAAATTTATAGTCACTTGTGATCATGACAAGAATTTTGCAAGTACGCGACGTTTCTAGTTTTAGCCTTTTAGGTGCTTTGAATGTGACGACAATAATTGGCCATTATATTTGTCATATTATTAAATTTTCCATATATTATTGAAATGCGCCCAAGTCACAAGCTCAAAGGTTCAATTCCAGGATGCAAAACCAAAGAATATTCGAAATATTGTACAGAGAAAAAACCAAAGTTGCAAAATCGATCATAGGAGTTGACTTGACTCGATATTTAATTGTTTATCTGAAACTAATTAAACATTTTCTTAAATTCTAATTACGACATTTATACTATCACATGTATATAAGCTTAGTTAATCAAAGAATTGGAGCGTAATTGGCATAAAAAAACATTTTGTCTCTAAAACCATGTTTTTGCGCGTATATTCTAAAATTTTAATATTTAGATATTTTTATTTGGACAAAAATAATAAAAGCAGAGAGATGGTAGCTCCAGATTTACCCTTAATCTAGTTTGATTAGTATACCCAATTTGAATTTTAAGCCAAATTTACAATTAACGATGGTCTAATTGGGTTAATCCACCCTTTGTTGTATTACTGCATTTGGATTCTTATTTAAAAGCAATGCATTTGGATTACTAAATAATCAAATATATAAATACATAGCTGTAGCCAATCTAAGAATTGAATTACCCATTAATAAAAAGTGAAACAGGCAGATGTAAGGTCAATAGATCTGGCATATTGATATTATATTGTTTAGTTTACATTACACCATCAAATTAATAGTTAATTCCAATAAGTTATATTAATTACCGAATTTTCTGGGAAGGTTTTTTTTTACCAAATAATGTAATCTATTAATAAAATAGGAGACAAGTATAGCTCTAATCAAGTATGGATGAACATGAAATCGAATTCCTAAATGATGAAGAAGTAATTGCTCTATGTAATTATTGTGCAACATGATTCGCAGACCAAGATACATAGACTAGTCTAATAATACTAAAATTAATTTACCAGGAATAACACACCGGACACAATACATTAAATAACTCAAATACACAAAATTTATTTGAAACAATCTTGCTGATAGATTTGGAAGTCCATTATGAAAGATCATTAAATATCTTGTTTGAATGTGGATGAAGTTCAACTTAATTGTAAAACTTTGAAAATTAAATAATGTGGCAACGAAATCATATTTGAAAAAAACGATCGTGTTATGAACGATAAAATAGTAATAAATGCGCATTATTCTAAAAAAGAACACTAAAACTAGAAAATGAAGAAAAAATATATAAAAAAAGTAAAGGGCAGCCGAACAAATAAGCTTAAGGGTATGTTTGGAAAGTACATTTTAAAAGAATTCAATTAATTGAATTCATTTTGTCAAATTTCCTTGTTTCGAACCAAACAAATATTAATGTGAATACAAATAATAGAAATCTTGCATAAAGTTACAAGATTTTAAAAGAATTCATTTAAGTTATGCCTTTGAACATTACTTTTACCATTTTATCTTCTCATATGCTTTTAGTTGAAGGAGTCAATACTTTGTACAAATTATTTTGAAAAAATGATAAATATATCAGTTAACAATCAATTGAATTTTTAATATAAATGAAGTTTCCAAATAAATGAATTTGTTCGAGTTTTCAATTCAATTGAATTCTCTTAAATGAATTCAATTCAATTATTTTCATTTTTTTATGAGATTTGTTTCCAAACACACCCTTAATCATACAATGTACGACATTATTGAAATTAATTTTAACACTTATTGATTAATTTCTACTAACCAAACGGAATCTTCAAATTATTATTATTATTATTATTATTATTATTCAAATACAATATCAACGTTTTCTTAAGTTAGATAACTTAGTATATAATTAGGAAAAAAAGGGGCGAAAATAACAATAAAATTATAATTGGGTAGTTGATTTAAAGTTAAAAAATATATGAGGTGAATAAAAGTAAAAGTGGAGTGGTGGGATGAATTATGATTTGATTTTGATTAATTAAATAATAATTAAATGGAGTGGGTCGTAATTAAAACAAAGGCAAACTGACTCATGGCATTTTAAGCACTCTCTTTCACATTTTAATCTCTTTTCTCTCATTCTTTTCTTTTCTCATTTTATTTATTATGTAATGTGATTATATGAATGATTTGTATTCCATTTTTAAATGGGCTTGAATTCGCTTAAGGTTTAAAAAATAAATGCATTCTAGCCATCCTCACCTATCCAGCCATTGCTCCCCTATCATTTTAAAAGGATATCATAGCTTTTCATTCTTTCAAAAAGTGAACCTCCTAGTTCCCTCCGTTTAACATAGCTGATGACGTAGCAGGCGTTGACTAGCTAAGTGCTGACTTTTTCTTTGATTTTTCTACAAAAGTTTTTGGTTTTTCTTTATAAATTCTTTATTTCATCAAAATGATGATAACAATTCTTTAAATAAAAGTTCTTTATTTTTTCATCGTAGGATTTAGAGAAGCAAGATTTATTATGTTTCGTGAAGTTTTGGAGATTTAGTTGTTTTATGGAAAATTTTCCATGAATTTTTTCGGAAAACTCATCATTTTTCGGAAAAGAATTTCACTCATTTCCTTTCTTTTTCTCCCAATAAAACCAAAGATGAAAGAAATCAATTGACATTTATACTAATTTTTTAAAATCTATAGATATTTGATGATGAAATTTGTGTTTTGATTTGGTTCTGAGAAAAAAAGATGGATTGATGAAGAAGATGATATAAATGCAAAAATGAAATTTAAAGAGTTATAATGAAATTATTTTGGGGAATTTTTTTGTAATTTTTACCATTAATGTCACATGTTGGACTATTATTGAGTTGAATTTTCAACTCCTTAACATGTAATGGTGTGTGCATCTCACTTTCCTAGCTGTAAGTGGTTTAGTCCGATCGAGAGAGTCGGAAGGTGCATTATTTCAAAGGAGATGGAGCTATGGGTCCTTTTGAAAGGATAGGAGAGCAGGAAGTGGATTGACGAAAGATGAGAGAGTTGTCAATGCATTTGATAAAAAATAAACTAATAAATTGATATTCCCTCCGTTTACTAAATATTATCGTTTTAACTAATTCACATTTTTTAAGATAGCAATAAACTGAATGAGATGATTTACTAACTTACTCTTTCATAAATATCCTACTCTATTTTCAAGACTTCATTAATATGTTTAAATATTGATTCCTATAGTCTTCTCATCTTATTATTGGAGATTAAAATATGGTTATCTTGAAAGTTGAACAAATTAATAGGGGTATGAATGAAAAACTTAAAGAAAAAACACAGTGGAAACATAAAATGACAATAAAAAAATATCAAAATCTCTCTAAAACGACAATATTTAGTAAACGAAGGGAGTACTATTGAAGCTATGCATATAAATATTTTGTTTCGTATTGAAGCTATGCATATAAATTAATCACAAACTTAACGTCTTATTATGAACTACTATTACCTGTATCATATTGTTATTGATAATAATATATGCATAAATGCAGGTAAATTTTAAAAATGGATTTGTGTAGCTAATATTGGTTACATTTTGAAATTTTCTTCTTGTTAGATTTGCATCCTTGAAATATGGATAAATATCATGTATACATAGCAAACTTGATTAATTATATATAATTTGACATAGTCTTAGGCCTAATTTTGATCAAACAAACCCCTTTTTGAAGATTGGAAGATTTATAAGACTGGAACCAGCAATTTTGCTATTACATTGGAATGCATTTTGATCTTTTCTTTAGTTTATACCATAAACTATAAATATCCCAACAATTAACTAATTAAGATCTAAAACAGTTAATTGAATAAATTGAATTAGTGCTTGTAATGGTCGTTGCACTATTGGCATCACAAATTATGCATCAACTTACGTGGAAAACTCTTTTACTTTTACAAAACACTATCAGTTTATGAACAATAACTCAATAAGATAAATGTGAGCTGGCTATCATTTAATATAATTAACGTGTTATTATTAGTACTAAGTAATCATATATCAAAACCATTAGAACAGTTGGATATCTTTTGTTGTTTTTATATATATTTTTTTTGATAATTTTTATTTTAAAGACTAAAAAAACTATACAATAATTGTAACTAAATACTTTAAATTACTAGTTGATGAAATAAGAAACAATAGATAACTATCTCTTGAAAAAATATTGTATAACTAGAGTCTGGAATTACGACATTCTGTAATTTATTAAAAAGAAATTCAATCAATAGACTAAAACATTTATCATGTCTTATATAAATATAACCAACCATATTGATTTGTGGTACTGAATAAAACATTAAGATAAAAGTCGATCTGGAAACACAAACTAGCTTCAAACATGGCGAAATACAACTTAAAATTAAAAAGGTTTGGTATACAAGTGAAACGGAAGTGGCTAATATTAATGTATATTGAAATGAAAATAGGAATAATGAAAAGAAAAGAAAGGAAAGAAAGCAGGCAAGAGAAATGGGGCCATAACAGAAACAAACTCAGCTGCTTGCCCTTCCCCCGTCCCCAACTTTATAACTACTACGCTTCACCTTTTCTCTAACCAACACTACACGATACCACTCCACACCAATTAATTGTTTTCCTTTTCTTTGCTATTGATAATTAAATATTCCTTTTCTTTCGTTCGTAAAATGATTATTTTATTTATTTTACTTTATAATAATATTTAATCTCTTCTTAATTAATAATTTATAAATTAATCTACACTTAATCTCTGATCAAATTAATGCAAGAGTAAGTTAGTAAAATCTTGTTAAAAAATGCATTGATATTTTAAAATTTAGGAATCAAAATAAAATATTGAAAATAACAGACGTTAATCTTAAATGTTTATGGAAAAATTACAAACATGGCGAGTGGTTAATGGGAGAGAAAGTAGAGGGCAATAAAAAGCGTAGAATAGAGGTGTCTCACTCTCGGACTCATTCCTTTCCCATACGCGTATATATATATACATTGTTCTTGTTTTGCAATTAATCAGAATTGGGGGGAAGGAAAGTGGGTGAAGTATTTGAGAAGGTTACTAGTCATTGAAAATGTGTCCGTCCCATTCTTTAATTTTCCATTGAAGAGTCCGCCTTCCTTTTGCTTTTCATGCTTCTTTTGTGCTTCCGTTTATTACTCCCTTTCACCTTCCTCTCTATACATATCCCCCTTCCCTCTCCTTGTTTGTTTTCATTTCTTTAATGGCTGTTCAAGCTCAATACCCTTCCAATGTTCTCCTTCTCCACAGGTTTATTTATTTCCCTTTTACACTTCGTTTTCTTTTATTATCTCCATCTCATGATGTTTTCTACTTGCAGGAACGGGGGGCAGGAAGTCCTTGATTATTCATTGTTTGATCAATCTCCTCTGCTTTTTACCAACGGAGGAGGTTAGCACAATCCCTCACTACCTTTTTCCTTTTTTTCTCTCTGTTTGGGAATTTGATTTCATCAATTCAATCTTAACAGGGGCTAATAATAATACTCATATTAGCAATCCGAGAAAGAGACCGCGGGAAGTTGTTTCGTCGGCCGGCGGATTATCAACGGCCACCGCAGTTCATCAGTTTTCTATGCAGCCCCAATCTTCTCAATTGATTGAGCTTTCTCAACTTCATAACCACCAATCTCAACCGAATGCCGTTTCCACCGGCCTCCGATTAACCTCCGGCGGCCAGCAACAACAACAATTTCAGCAAAATCACCATTATCAACAGAGTTTCCTTTGCCAACCCTCTGCTACCTTGTCTCCGTCATCGGAAGTTTTTGCCTCCCAAATCAAACGCCAAAGAGAAGAACTCGACCAATTCCTTCAAGCACAGGTACGGTTTTCCCCTTCTAATAAATCCGGTTCTTTAAAGAAAACGATTATGACAGTCGGTTGGGACGTTTCCGGTACAGGGAGAGCAGTTGAGGCGCACGTTAGCTGAGAAAAGAAACAAGCACTATCGTGCGCTAATAACCGCCGCGGAGGAATCAATCGGAAGAAGATTGAAAGAGAAAGAGACAGAAGTCGAAAAGGCCGCCCGTCACAACGCTGAATTAGAAGCACGCGCCGCCCAGCTGAGCTTGGAGGCGCAGGTTTGGCAAGCAAGGGCAAAGGCACAGGAGGCGGCAGCGGCGGCATTGCAGGGACAGTTACAGCAGGCGATAATGAACGGGGGAGTTGTGGCGCAGGATAACCGGAGAGGGGATGATGGTCTAGGATCATCCGGCGGAGACGAAGGGCAGGCGGAGGATGCGGAATCGGCGTATGTGGATCCGGAGAGGGTTACTGTATCTGGCGGGCCGAGTTGTAAAGGGTGCCGGAATAGGGCGGCGACGGTGGTGGTGTTGCCATGCCGGCATCTGTGTCTCTGTACAGAATGTGACCAAGTGGCTCAAGCGTGCCCGCTTTGTCTTCAAGTAAGAAATTCCAGTGTTGAAGTTTTTCTGTTTTAGAGCCCATTATCATTGCTTTAAACTTAGGCCCATTGACGACCCAGACCATTTGGGATTAGACGGTCTCGTTTTGAGAAAGAAAATTCTGAGTTAAATAAAAATACAGTTTCTTTTTTTGTTTGGGGTAATGCTCACCCAAGACTACAGTTTGTTTCTTTGTTGATTCCCCCTCTTTGAGTGAAGAGGTAATGTACATGGCCACATGGGTACGTGGCATTTCTCTTTCTTTTCTTGTTTTTTGAAAAATTTAATTCAATATATAAATTCTTTTATTTGCTATTTATAAATTTCTTTTAATTTGTTTATGTCACTATGTTGTTTTTCTAATTTAAATCCAAGTGAAATTGCAAATTCTTCAAACTTCAAATAAAAAACTTAAGTAACAATAAATTTCATGTAGCTCTAGTTGATTTTATGTTGTTAGAAAATAAGTAAAAATGAACTGTAAAAGGATTTATAGAATGAGCAGACCAAAATGCATTTTATAAAGAGGTTTTTAGAGAAATGGTCTAGATCAAATTATGTAATTTTCATCAAACTTTTACCAAATTACAAGGAAATTAAATCCAAGTTTCAATATTTTCTCTATAACCAATCCAAGTTTCAAAATTAACTTCATACCTTTCTAGTTAAAATCATTAATTAACTCTCCTTCTTTAATTAAAAGTCATGCGAAAGACTTTTTTTTTTATTTTCTTAGATTGTTTTTCATTTATCTCTCAAACCGTTTATTTATTGGACATGACGTTTTAGAATTTTTTGCTCGTCTCATTTTTATCTTCGAAATGTCATCCATTATGATATACTTTTTGACATTTTTTCGAACTGTCAGTTATTTGTCTATTATATGTTTGTTATATGTCGAAGGTGATTATTAAAATGTTATATGTTTATTAAATGTCTATTATATGTGTTGTGTTTTGTAGTATGATGAACCTATGATAAATAACCTTTAAAATTGGAGCTAGAAAACACAATTTTAAAACATAAATTTTGAAACAGGAGCAATAAAACACAATTTAAAAGCAAAAATTAGTTAATAAACTAGATATAAGACAAATATATAACATTTGGGTTAAATAAATTTTGAACGAAGAAGAAGAAGATAATGACGTTATTTGTTATTTGACCATTATAGGTCTACTATATGTGTTATATTTTATGTTATAATAAGATCAGAATGCATAACATTTATAAAGTGGAGAACGATAGCACAATTTCAAAGCAAACAAAATATATATAATAGATTTATAACATATATATAAAATATGTATAAAATAAAGTTTGAGTTTGTTATATACGTATTATATGTTTGTTATATGTGTTGTATATTGTAGTATTACGAACCTATTAAGGGAAAAACACTCATTTGCTTATATATTAAACATATAACAGGTATATATAGTAGATAACCGATAATATTTGATTAAATGTTCAATAACACCTATATCAAAAGAGTAACATGCATCTTATGTTCTTTGTAAAAAAAATGAATGAAATTATGGATCATACTAAACAACAATATGATTTAATCAATGTCCAAATCATTCCATCAAACCCCACAAGTTCTCCCCGAAATCTGATAAACACTACAACGCACCCCAAACTTAAATTTCCTCTCCCAAACAAATCAAAATACCTTCTTCCTCGACTTTGCTTTTACCTACACATTCAATGGAAGAATGACATGCTTCAATATAATTTGAAGTACCAACCAATTGCCTTTTGAAGTAATGGAAAAAATAGTTCTTGAATATGCTTCAAGCATCTTCTCCTTTGTGTAATACTCAGAACAATAACCATA